>JAQIUQ010003353.1:0-20092 GCA_030378365.1 Hybognathus amarus
CTTGCACATTCGTGCTATAGCAACAAGGAACACAGGAAATGACACCTTGGCTTAAAGAGAGAAAGGGTCACCTGACCCCCAGCCCCACTGAACACACACTGTGGGGAGGGCCAGGGCAGACAGGCTATTATGGTCTGTGTCTTCAGGTGTATTTGCACACTGGGTGGTGTATGCACTTTCCATAGCATGTGAGCAAGAACAAATGAGTTTAAAGAAGAGACCCTATGGATCTCATTTGCATGTTCAAAGTGTGTGTTTTTGCAAGCAACCACAATTTCCTTCTTTGCCTTTCTCTCATCCAAATCCTTTCTTTCACCGTTCACCCAAGAAATCACTGGTAGCCCCCGGAGGAATGTCGAGTTTGTTTAAAAGAGGGTAGAAGCCCCAGGGCTCAGTGCAGGATAGAGGAGAGAGAGAGAGAGAGAGAGAGAGAGAGAGAGAGAAGCGCAACAGAAATGGAACGAGACTACAGTAATTCATGTCTCGCTCCATTTCTGCTCCATGCAGCTGGTCTTTGATGAAACAAAATCAAAGTTGGTCTTTTCCCCACAAATATAACAAAGAAATCCAAGGTCCAAGCTGGGACCACTGGTGCAGAAATAATCAAAGGTCAAAGGTCAGTCACAAGGATGCGTCACTTCACATTGACTTACAATGTCACCCCAGTGTGTCTAAACTGACACACACATAAAGGTTGGACACATGGATGAACTACAGTCCTTCGAAGAGCAAGTTGAACAAAGTAGCTCGCAGCCAACAATCAAAACAATAGAATTATGCTTGGTATATATCACTACCGATTGGCAAAGTTTAAGGTCGGTAAGATTTTTTATGTTTTTAAAAGAAGTCTCTTCTGCTTACTGAGGCTGGAATTTTCTGATAAAAATACACAAAAAACACAGTAATATTGTGAAACATTATGACAATTTAAAATGACTTTTTTATGTTAATATACTTTAAAATGTAATTTATTCCTCTGAAAAAAGCTGAATTTTCAGCATCATTACTCCAGTCTTCAGTGTCACATGATCCTTCACAAATCACTCTAATATGATGATTTTATGCTCCAAAAACATGTATATATTATTATCCATGTTGAAAACAGTTTTTTACATTTTTATTTCAGGATTCTTTGATGAAAAGAAAGTTCAAAGAACAGCATTTATTTCATTAGAATATTTTCTAACATTATAAATGTCTTTACTGTAACTTTTGATCAATGTAACTCATCCTTGATGAATAGAAGTATTGATTTCTTATTTATTTCCCCAAAAATAAAATACAAATTCTTACTGACCCCAAACTTTTTAAAGGGTAGTGTTTAATGTAACAAAAGCTTTCCATTTCAGATAAAATCTGTTCTTTTGTACTTTCTATTCATCAAAGATTCCTGAAATAAAAATGTAAAAAACTGTTTTCAACATGGATAATAATCATACATGTTTTTGGAGCATAAAACAGTCATATTAGAGTGATTTGTGAAGGATCATGTGACACTGAAGACTGGAGTAATGATGCTGAAAATTCAGCTTTTTTCAGAGGAATAAATTACATTTTAATATATATTAACATAAAAAAGTCATTTTAAATTGTCATAATATTTCACAATATTACTGTGTTTTGTGTATCTTTTATCAAAAAATTGCAGCCTTGATAAGCAGAAGAGACTTCTTTAAAAACATAAAAAATCTTACCAGACCTTAAACTTTTGACCGGTAGTGTGTATATATATATATTATACTTGCGTAATCCGCACAAGCGCAAAGGTGCCAACGGCAAAAATGACTTCATAGCGTGTGTTGGTGGTTCGTGCGTAGAGAGACCCCATTTTGCAAGCCGGTTTAGGTGGAATTTGGTTTTGGTTGTCTTGTTGCATGGGTTTGGTGAAGTGTAATAAAAACAAACATCGTCATGTGTGTACCTTTCAGCTCAGATGGTTTAAAGACCAATTACACGGAGTCACCAGCTGTCGTTTCAAAGAATAATACAAATGGCGAACGTGTGTCAAGTATAAATGCCGCTGTCAAGTATATGTCCGCTAAGTCAGTGAGAGGCTCGTGGTTGCAGAGCCAGACGAAAGTATAAACAATGCGAACAATTAACTGTGCATCGTCTTCCAAAGACATTAAACTAATTTAACTACATCAAATTTACTGATTGGCACACCAACTCCCATTGCAAATCAGGGTTACTAGCAAAATGTACAGACTTTCAGCTGTTTGCAATGAACAAACCAAACAAAAGTCATTGAAATAGCTCAACACAACAAATGTTTCAAGTGGTTTCCCCAAATTCAACTGAAAATGCTATTTTGAATTACTTCTGCAGTCTTGAAATTATTCAACCCCTTCATGGCAAGCAACTTTAGTACTTTTGCTGTCGTGACCTGCTGCAAACTAGATGCATAACCAGACACCAGCTTCTGGCAGCGTTTCTGATGAATCTTAGCCGATTAATCATGAGCAATGGCCTCCAGTTCACTAATATTCTTGGGTTTGCATGCTGCAACCTGGTTCAACTCAGGTGAAATACGTTTACATGCAGCCAATAACCCGTTAAAAACCGGGATATTACATCTGGGGTACCCTTTTCTAACCCGAATTTGTAAACGCGTATCAGCATATCCCCATAGTGATTTGTGTTCTCTGCAAGTTCTATTCACAAGGAATCTTGGTCTTTTGAGAGAGAAATTTCTCGACACATACAGAAATCCACGTGCAGTATACTCGGAAGTAAACATGGCGAGACACAGCACAGCATACTTTTGAAGCGAGCTCAGTAACGTTACCAGCATCAAAGCGCAAACAAAGGCGATCGTTATCTGCCCCAAACTATTCATTATCCGTGTGCTGCTGCTGTTGTTGTCTTTGGATACAGGAAGAAGAATCGGAAAATGACGCATATTGCGTCCTTAAGTTTGTCCGTACGTCAGACGCTGAACCGCGCATCGCCGTTTACATCGGGATATTGCAATTCCATGTATACAGGAAAAACTCTCTCTGCTCACGCATGTTAACAGGTTATTCCTAATGTTTCAGAAACCCGAATAGTGACCTTAACCTGACCATAACCCGAAAATTGGCTGCATGTAAACGTAGTCTGTGATGGCCACTGTAGAATCTTCCATGACTTCTTCTGCAACCAAGTCTTGGTGGAATTTGCGGTATGACTGGAATCATTGTCCTGTTGGGAAGGTCCAGTGACGCCCAAGCTTCAGCTTCCTCACCGAAGGCATGATGTTTTCTCCAAGGATTTCCTACTTCAATGAATGCATCTTGCCTTCCACATGCTCCATGTTTCAAAGGCCAGAGGATGCAAAGCAGCCCCAGAGCATCATCCGAAGCAGCACCATGCTCAACTGTAGGCAAAGTATTCTTTTCAGCATATGCTTCATTCTTCTTCCTCCAGGCATACCACTGATCCATCCATAGAGCCGAAAAGTTCCAGTTTTGTTTTACCGAACAGAATCTCAAAAATTCTGTGGCTTATTTATATAATTTTGAGCAAATTGGAGCAGACTTTAATATAAATATATATTATTCAGAGATAATATAAATAAAACAATGAACAGAGTACCCTTAGAACTGACTTCTTTTACTGTTTAATGTAGGAAAGGTTATTGACACCTTTATTTAATTTAAGTTAACCACCTTAATTTAAGTTAACTTCCCAACTTAAATTAGGGTTTGTCCAACACAACAAAGGAAATATTTATTTTCTAGAATTCAACTTTAACCAGCGAACACGTCTTTCTCTTCAGGAGTCTATCCTTTTGATATTAGACTGCTTGATAACGATCAGGTGGTCTAGTGAGACGGGTAGGATAACGCTTAATAGTTTTTCCCGTCTGTACATCCCCCTGGAGGTGATTGGTCAATGTTGCCTGACCCTGGTTAGTTAAACATCAACTCCACAAAATTGTCAGTCCTTTCCCTGATGTTCTCCCAGAAGCGGATGTGCCTGAAAATTATTCCGGACAAACAGGAACTTTCGGTTCCATTTGAGTTTCAGAGAATTCAGTCCCTTGTTTCAGTAATTGATCTATATGATGTTTCCAGATTCCAGAAACACCCACACCCACATCAACAAATCTAGCCAGTTCAGATATTTCATGTGTTCTAGCTCAAGCACACCAGGTGCAATTAATGAAGCCCTTGATCAG
This sequence comes from Hybognathus amarus, assembly GCA_030378365.1. Classification (NCBI taxonomy): domain Eukaryota; kingdom Metazoa; phylum Chordata; class Actinopteri; order Cypriniformes; family Leuciscidae; genus Hybognathus; species Hybognathus amarus. Next base: position 4,163 of record JAQIUQ010003353.1, read on the forward strand.
GTGTGCTTGAGACATCAACTGTTTTGCATATTTGTGCAACTGTGAGGGATTCTATTCAGGGGGTTGCATAATTTTGAGACTGCAGAAGTCATTCAAAGTTGCATTTTTATTTAAATTTGTGGAAATCACTTTTGTTTTGTTGAGCTATTTCAATGGGTTAAGCAACATTATATGTAATATTTAGCGAATTAGGACTGATTTTAAAGGGATAGTTCACCAAAAAATAAAAATGCTGTCATATATATTAAATAAATATTCACCTTCATGTTATTCAAAACCTGTAATACTTTATTTAAAGTGGATTTTTGTTTATTATATTTATTAATTATTATCTATACAAAGGAAATCAATGAAATCTAGTGTTGTATGGACTCGTTCCGTTGACTTTCAAAATGTCTGCTTTTGTGTCCTGCAGTAGAAATAAATTCATTCAGAATAGTAGTGACATTATGGTGTTATTTTTGGGTGAATATTTGGCAAATATATTTGGTCATTTACACAGATCTGCGTGACTGTGTTTTCAACACCAAAAATCTAGATTATGTACAGCTTTGACAATCGATAATAAACTAATTTTGTTTTAAAGGGGTCATGAACTGGCTTTTTAAATGTTTTTGTTTTGTTGTCTGAGGTCAACTTATGACGTTCGCTTGGTTTTTACATTCAAAAACATAAAAATGAATAAGTTATGGGCTATTTTCTTTCCTAGTTTTAAGCCTACTTGAAAAATCCTCGGATTTTATGGGCGTATCGCATTGAAGACTAGGAAGTAAACGCCCACTGCTGTGAGTGGATAACAGTTTTGCATATTATAATGAGCTTCAACTCTGTCGTTGGTTTCGGTTGGTGCACGTGGGGGAATTTGTTTTGAAAACCACTGTTGTAAAATGGCAACCGGAATGATTCGCCCATACATGTTCTGACCCAGAGTCCGATCTCGAATCGCAGGACAATGAACCAACAGCACCTCGAATACAACGGATACTTGTAGACACATACACATAATTATTAGATATCAAATGATCTGTAACAATACAATGCTAGCAGAGTAGATTAGATTATTAGACAAGATTATTATTTCTAAAATAAAAATATTACTCACATAAGTGTGTTGCACCACTCCTGTTGGATCCAATATAGAAGGTAACGTAGACTAATCATATTCCGTACAACAACGATGTTCCGTACAGATTAACTTTAATCGCTGATCGCTGAATAAATACTTCTAGGTCATACACAAAATGCATATCTGTGTCGTCTTCATTTCTCCCTCTTATATTATAATGAGTTTAACTCACCCTGTCGGTGCACGTGGGGGAAAACGTCCAATGTTGTCAAATGGCAACCGGATTCGCCCATAGATGTTCGACCCAGAGTCCGTGTGTTGCACAATTCCTGTCAGATCCAATATAGACGGCACATCACCGTTCTTTACTCTTAATCGGTCTGCAAATCCAGCCTCGAACTGTGTCTTGTTCACAAAACAATCCTCGGTGAAATGAAGCGAACATACGGATAATGTTTTACACTCATCTGCTGGAACGTCATTAAAAACAAATTTTAACCAGGCATTCCTAATATTGGAATCCAGAGGAAGCTTATGCAGCAACTGTCTTCTTCCACAGCCAGGCACGGCACAACATTTTGTCAACGGAATGTTTATTGCTGGTAGCTCGCTCCGGTTTGTCATCACGAGGTATGCTTTTGTTTACCTATGCGTGAATGCGCAAATCGGTGGGCGGGAGCGAAATCTGGCCGTGTTGAAGTAGGCGTTGATGAGCGGGTGGGGTTTTAGCATCATTGACGTTATACTTCCACACTTTCAAAAACGAGACGTTTGTTGAGGCTGGTGTCAATAAAAGCTTTTATTGGACTAACAAGGTCGTTTTCAGTTCTGAAACTTACTGGATATTCTTATAATATGATGACCTCTTAGATGTCAAGAGCTCAAGGAAAATTTGATTTCTCAGTTCATCACCCCTTTAATTTTGATATTGTGTAAAGTGTTTGAATTTCATTTCAGCAATTTTATATCTCATCTGCAGTCATTAACTCTTTGGATATCATCTATTGAAAAAAAAACATTGTTGACAATTAGTGCCATTTTGCAGTGATAACTCCTAATTGCATTGCAGTACAAAACAATTTAAATCATTACACAGTTGTTTAGCCACCGACCACCAATCATTAACTAAGCAACACTCATTAATTATTGTCATTAACTATTAGCCTCATTATTATTCTTGCACTTTAAAAAAAACATGCAGTTTATTTTCAGAGTTGGAGGGAAAAACTTTAAATGTATTAAAAGTTTATTTAATGGACTGACAATGTGAAGTTGTGTGCATTCTTGTTTTTTATGTGTTGCGCATTTCCATTTTATTGTTATTAACCTCATAAATATGCAAACAATGCTAATTTACAGTGTGAAGTCCAACAAGCATGCAAAATAAATGAAGGTTTACAGAGGAATGGCATGCATGAGCAATGGACTCATACAGTAAGTGCGCATCAATGCCATGTTGTCACTAAACCAAAATGATGCCAGTGTGGCAGCAGGGAGTGTAAGCAAAGCACTGCATATACATACTGCTGCTTTTCTTAAAGTACCAAGACTAGTAAAATGAGGAATTGCACAAATTTAAGAGCAGGGTATATCATGCAACACTTATGGTGATTTCAAGTCATGTCAGAAAGATCATATTTACGAGTTGAACACACTTGTACAGCACAAAGATTCAATACAATTCCTCAAAAATCACACTATGAAAAACAACAAAGATTTAGATACAAACTAAACTTTTATTATCAACATTTGTCAAAAATTACAAAAGAATATAACTGAAAATATGATTTATGAAATGTAACCATTTTTTAAAACTTTTTTGGGAAAAAAAAAGAAAATAAACTATTTTATTTTTACATTTTATGCTTTAAACATCATAACTGAACAATTAAATTTAAATGTATAATGAGAATGTTTAATTTTCCTAAGTTTACTTTCCGTAGTTCTCTAAGAACTAGTTCCCTATAGTTTCCCTAGTTTCATTCATTTTCTGTATTTTCAACAACATTTTCCTCAATCTCTGAAGCATCCTCTAACTCTGAAACATCTTCATCTGTATCAGAATCACAGTCAAAAACCTGTGAAATTATTTATTTTACCGTCAATCTTTTTGAGCTCATTTTTTCTGCTTTCTATTTTGAAGTCTTATGCCACACTAAGCAAAATTGTGGGAAAGCTCATTATTCGTGAAAAACCAAACATATAATAAATGTTTTTTTTATGAATTGTTTGGCTCTGTAATAATGCATTTGAAAATCCTACATAAAAGTTTTGGTTAAAAGCAAGGTATTTCAGTATACTGAATATAGAAATAAGAGCTTATTTTACTGTGCCTGGCAAAGATTTTCATCTGTAATTTGCAAATACTTTGATAAATAATTAAACACTGTGAATTTAGCTTTTTCAAGTGTGTTTGGTTAGAGCACTTTTAGAAACACTTGCATGTTAGAACTGGAGTTGAAGTGCCCTGACATACATAGAACAAATGTTTGTTTGTTTTTTTGTCTGCACCGTTGCTTTTGAATGGCTATGAGGATCAAATTGACCCGCAAACACCACGAATGTAATATTAATTTTGTTTGTATATGTCAAAACACAGCAGCATGTTCAAACTTTGCATGCATGTTCATGATGATACTGATCAGAAAATATAAGAAAGTCACAAAATATCAAGAAAAAAAACAAAGGTTTAAAATTATTTCAGGTAGCTTGAAAAAATAAGCGATTGCTCATTTTTACCATCTGTGGCTGACAAAATATTTTTCTGTATTGAAATAAGTGCGGAAAAGCTAATTTTTAAAACTTTTAAACTAGTTCAATAAAAGCTTTTATTGACACCAGCCTCAGCAAACGACTCGTTTTTCAAAGTGGGAAACTATGACGTCAAAGAGGATAAAACACCACCCACTGCAGAAGAAGATCAACGCCTACATCAACACGGCCACTTTAGCCCCGCCCACCGATTCCGCGCATTACACGCATAGCTAAAGAACATAGATGCCTACCTCGTGATGACAAACCGTATCGAGCTACCGAGCAATACAAAATATTGTGCAGTGCCTGGTTGTGGAAGAGCAGTCGCTGCATAAGCTTCCTCTGGATTCCAATAGGACTGCATGGATAAACTTAATTTTTAAGTGACGTTTCCAGCTGATGAGGTAAAACATCGTCGTCTGTTCGCTTCATTTCACATGAGGATTGTTTTGCAAACAAGACTGGATTTGCAGACCGATTAAGAGTAAAGAGACGTGATGTGCCGTCTGGGTCGAACATGTATAAGTCGAATCATTCCGGTTTCCATTTTACAACATTGGACGTTTTCAAAACAATTTCTGAAATGAAACTCATTATAATATGCAAAACTGTTTATCCACTCACAGCAGTGGGCGTTTACTTCCTAGTCTTCAGTGCGAGACACCAATAAAAACAGACCGTTTTTCAGGTAATCTCAAAACTTGAGTACAAAATAGCCAATTACTTAATCATTTTGATGTTTTTGAATGAAAAAAACAATCGAACGTCATAAGTTGACCTCAGACAACAGTACAATAAAATGTAAAAATCCAGTTCATAACCCCTTTAAAATATGTGGGTAAATTGACCTGCGAACATGACAAACATAACAGTAATTTTGTTTGTATATGTCAAAACCAAGTGGCAACATTCTAATCTGAAAAATGAAGCCTATAACAGAAGTGCGAAAAACTGCAATACATCTCAAATCCGCTAGAGGGAGATCCCAAAAGGGAGCAAATGTCCATACACCCCATGTTAAAATGTCTGTTTTCACAGCATAAATTCATGTTTTTACAGGTTGGTCCCATGGACTTTTATTGGGGGGTGAATTTTTTTGTAACTCGTTAGTTTAGATCATATTTAGGTATAAAATGTGTGTCAAATAAGGGCGGTTAACTTTGATTGACAGCTGATAATGGGCTGTGCCGAGTGGAAAAAAATTTGACGTCTCGGCCATGATCTGACACAACACATCATACCACCTCTGTATCCTTTCTGAACATTTGTATTTTGTATTTCCCAAGATTTTCTAATATGGTGCCGCCCATACCCCCGTTAACAGCCTCAAACCCGTTCTTCAGAGAGTCTATGGGTGACGTCACACACGCTTTGTCCATATTTTTTACAGTCTATGGTCAAAACACATCAGCATGTTGAAACTTTGCATGCGTGTTCATGATAAATGAGAAAAAGTCACAAAATATCAAGAAGAAAACAAATGTTAACCAGTATTTCCAACAGCTAGGAAATGTAAACAGGTAAAATCGAACCTGCAACATAACACAAAAAAACGCAAGCAAAATACACTTGATGCACATTCCTTGTTCTACATTTTCTAGAATATAGTTTAAAAACCTTGCTGTAGTTTTGTGTAGTTAATTAAAGGGTTGGTTCACCCAAACATTTATCTTTGGAACACAAATTAAGTTATTCTTTGATGAAATTGGAGAGCTTTCTGACTCTGAATTAATGACAGAAATTTCATTTTTGGGTGAACTAGTAGGTACACCGCCATTTTGCTCAGGCGAAAGTGACTTGAACACACCTGACATCAGAAACACAACTTCCCAGGAGGACTCGAACACATCATTATGCCAAGTGAGACCAATCACTCACCTCTGGATTTCTTTTGTAAATACAGGAGGAACAAGGAATTCAGATCGCATTCAAACTAAGCGTCCTCCACCCAATCAGTATTAGAACGAGTACAGGCAAATCTCAACAGAACAGCTGTTGTTTATAATCTGATTTTGTGCCGGTCAGGGTGAGTTTACTATTCAAATGTAATTTTAGATGCACATTACAAGGCTGATGTCCAGGTGGTGTGACATTGGTGTTGCTCCTCTGGTCTGACACTGACCTCAAACAAGATGACAAACCCCTTCTGCAGGTCAGAGCTCACCTGACATCTCTCAGGTTTCCTACATCACATAAGCTACTCTTTGTACAGACTTTGAAATATAGGACCAATTAGAAAACATGATTAAAATGTCTATAAGTTAAGGTGCCTGAGTCAGAAGGAAAGCAGAGGAGACACTGAGTCACTATGGGAATTGGTAAGATACACCCTGGTGTAAGAGAAAAAAACTAGACCAACAGGGCAGAAACAAGCAGTCTGATGTTCTCTGTTTCGATACACATTAAACATATCCTTGATCTTATTAACATAATATATTCTGCCCTTGCGTTATATACAGTACTGTGTGCATGTTGTTTTGAATTGTATTGTGTTTTACAATAATAGAACCAATTCACCACAACAAAGAACAAACTCACTAAGCTAACAAGCTCAAAATCCTGATACAACAGAAGAGATTTTACAAAACACTGGAATGTAAGTCGAATAGACTGCAAGTAAACATTATATCTGTTTAATATAATCCACAGATATATTAATTTAATATAACTGTGGAATATAATGGGTAAACATTGAAATTAGAAAATGTATGTAGAAAGGAATGCAATTACAAGTAGGTCAAAATTGACTAAGAAAACAGATAAGGCAATTGTAACCAAAACGACCTTATTGAGTGTTATCTTAACATTAGATAATTTATTATTATCATTAGGCTACTTGTGATTAACTTGTGTAGATGTTAATAAATTAACTAATGTTAATACAACTTGACAAATGTATTATGTGGTTGGATATGATATGAACAGCGAAATGATAATGACCTAAAATATTAACCAATATTAACGAATTTGACCTTCGTTAATATTAAAAATATTCTAAATAAAACAGGTTAAAATGATAAAATATTGGATTTGTTTACCTGCAAGTCATGTGACCATGAAACGACACCATGCGTTATTTTATTTAGGTTAAATGTGTTCAACACCAACACCACACCAACAACAACAAGTTAGGAAAGTTTGGGAATCCCTGACCTAGATGAATAAATGCTGTAAACATTGTTTATTGTCCCTTCACCCTACTCTATTAAGTAGGGTTAATGAATGGGTCATTATTATAAACATTTTGACTTTACTACTTGATAATTGCCATCATGAATGTGTACAGTAATGAGTGGACATGTCATGAGATGTCTGTCACTCACCAGTGCTGCTCCAGTCGCTCGTGGCCATGAACTCCAGATAAACCGCCAGTAACGCGACCATCAGCACCGCCCAGAACACAATATATCTGCCGTTGCGCTTGAATTTCCGCACCGGGAGAAAGTTGAGCATCATCTTTACGTCCTTCATGCTCCGTGTGGATTAGAGAAGTTGAAAACCACTGGAAGTATCATCGATACACGCATTCCCGGTTACAAACACTGTGAAAACTCAATCTCTGGTGGTCACACTCGTTCACATTTCCTTCTCCGAGTCTGGGATTCAGCGTCTGCAAATGTCTCTCAAACATCAGTGCACGCACAGGTTGCGGAGGCCACGCCCTCTGAGTGACGACGCTGATCTTCTCAACAGGTAAAACGAGGAGAAATTCAGTTTTCGAGAAATATATCCAAGCTATTTCCTTTTAAAGAACTCCAAAGCTGTTAAGTCAGGTAAACCTGTGCTGCATTCTTAATTTATTTTGGTAAAGAATAGGCCTATATTTTGACGAGATGTATTTGATTTTATTATTATTTTTCTCTTTATCTTTATCCTAATATATTTATTTGTTTGTGATTTTCCGTTTGTGTCTTTGTTTATTTGTTAGAATTTGTATTTTTCATTCCTTGTTAAATGTACAGTATTAAGTCTGTACATTTGTTATAAATAAATATATATATATATATATATATATATATATATATATATATATATATATATATATATATATATATATATATATATATATATATATATATATATATATATATATATATATATATATATATACTGGTCAGATTTATTTCCCCCTCAAAGATGGCTGTAAAAAATAAATCTTCAGGTCAGATGACATGACCATAGAACCATAATGACCATAGAATTTTGGAACATTCCAACATACACTGGAACTACAAACGGGATGGGATATGGTCAGATGAAACAAATACATAAGCTTTTTGCCAGCAAACACTTAATATGGGTTTGGTTCATACAGGGATAAAAAGTACTGCATGTGTAAAATAAAATACTCTACTGTATCTTTAATGCTGTGGGCCTAATGTTCAGCCAGAGGTCCTGGACAACTTCGTCAGACACATGGCATCATGGATTCGATCAAATACCAACAGATAAAAAACTAAACCTGACAGCCTGTGATAGAAATCTGTTTGGGTCTTCTAACAGGATAGTGATTCAAAAACAAACATCAAAATCAAAACAAAAATGGGTCACTGAGCACAAAACATCCCTGTCCCCTGACCTGAACCCTATAGAAAATGAGAGGGCTGAACTGAAGAGAAGAAGCGCCATGGATCTGGGAATCTGAAGGATCTGGAGAGATTCTGGATGGAGGAATGGTCTCTGATCTCTTGTCAGGTGTTCTCCAAACTCATCAGGCATTATAGGAGAAGACTCAGAGCTGCTATCTTGGAAAAAGGAAGTTGCAAAAAGGATTTAATTTTAGGGGGCAAATCATTGTTTTGGTGTTGCAACTTGTTTTGTTGAAAATAATTTAAATAATATAGGCAGAAGGGATAAAGGCTTGTTTGTTTGCTTTTGATAGTCCACTTTAGACATTCTACTATAACTACACTATACAAATATTGTTGGTTTAACCTAAAAAAAGTTACCTGTTGCCTTAAAATATTGAGCTCATTGAAATAAAACATTTGAGTTACTACAATGAAGGAGATTGGCTTAATCAACAGAAAGTCAAAATAGTAGGCCTATGTTATCTGAACCACATCTACCTAAGTTGATTTGACTAAATTACTAAATGTTACCTACCAGTCATTGAAAGTATTAAATAGATGTCAACTTATTATATAACACAGCTTAATGCTTTAATGACAGTTAGTTGACATGAAGTTGCAAACTGAATGAGTTAGTTGACATGTTGACAGATACTTACTTAGTAGAAAATCCATCAAATTGTAAATTGTAACCATTTTTATCTTGTTTCCTCATTTATTTTATACAATCAAGTTAATGTTTATTAGGCTATTATTTTTGCTGAAAGTGTTTGTATTTTTTTTAAATGCCAATTTTCAAGAAACTGGGATTGTCTCCTAAAAGTCCTTTAAGGAGGACAAATGAATATGTTTGGATATGTGCAGTGTGGCTGGCTCTGGAAAAACCTGTATGACCTGCTGCTGCTGCTACTGGTGGTTTTACATGCAACTTTATATTGTTTCCGGTGGATATTTGCATAAGCCATAAATTTGAACCAGAAAACTTAAGAGAGAGAAAGAGAGAGAGAGATGTGCTTAGCACTGACAAACAAACACATTTACCTGGGGACTTCACTGTCTCCAATGACCAATGTGTTACCAAGTTACACACCACAGGCAGGGAGGGAAGGGCTCAAGCTCACGACATTTCATTTAACCCTAAATGCAAGCATTGTTTGTTACATTATGTATGTATGTATATATATATATATATATATATATATATATATATATATATATATACATAAATTACCTGATATTTCTCAATTTAGATATATGTGAACTGACCCTTTTCCTATTTACTGTAGGCCTACTCATTAACACCCCTAGTGTACTACTTTATATGGGTCAAACGTTTTGTCATTTGGATATTATTTGCTATTTCTTTGTCATCATGTAGGCTATAGGCAATATTTAGCCTATCATGTCCAGATTTTTATTAAGAAAATATGCTAAATAAGCTGTCATATATCAGATTTTTTTTAAGAGAAAATCCCCTCAAGCAACCTGAGTTTCGGTACAAACACACGCGCACGAACATCCGCGCACGGACGAACGCACACACACACACACGTTGCGTTTTCATGTTTTCTGCTGGGGTCTTTCCATAGACATTGATTTTTATAGTGTACAAACTGTATATTTTATCCTCTTATATCATTTGAGATCATTATTTAGAACTGTAAAATAAGCCGTTTATTTCCTTGGAGCTGTTGGCTGATCGCCTGTGTGGATTTCAAGTCTTTGTATCAGTTGGTCATTGTTGGCAAAACTTGACCCGCACAATAACAACTATCATTCTTTTTTTTTATTTTCATCAACAAAACAAGTGTTATAAGCATCTAAATTGTACGGATACACTTGTAAATGACACACTGTCTCTACGTTTGCCTTTAAGAAAGAAAAGCCAGCTATATGGGTTAAGAAGAGTCTAGAAACTACAGGAGACATGAGGTGTAAGTGTTGCATAGCACCAGAAGATGGCAGCGTGGACATAAAAGTTTCATGCAGATACACATTGTAACTTGAAGGGGATTTAATTACTGTATTCATTAATTGTGGGGGTGTTTATTTTATTGCTTCTTGTTGGACACTAGTTTATTCACATGCTATTCTGTCCTTTTATTCTGTGGTGCTCAACTTTTGGGACAATATTTGAAGGCCCCACAAGATATTTCTGATAATTCTGCTGTGACAAAGCTGCTTGTTTTCAAACTTTATTTACAACAACTAAGATTGGTAATATCAGCTTTATAAAGTTTATGTAAATTTTGAAAAATTATATTCATTAAAAAAAATTCCATGGACATAATATATTTTACGAAATATCCACGACTTATCGACGAGCACCTAATTTCGTAAATTATAAATGGCAGTAAAGGAAACAAATGAAAGGATTTTAGTTTATATTTTGATTATTTGCTGTTTTAGATTGAAAACAGTGATTAGCTGACTGCAGTTTAACTGGCTTATACTAGCTGGTCAAAAAAAGTCATTAAAAAGATCTTAATTTGCGTTCTAAAAGAAGGTCTTACAGGTTTTGATTGACATAAGAGTGAGTGAATAAAGGGTTAGTTCACCCAAAAATGAAAATTGTCATCAACGTCTGGACTTATAAAGTCTAAAATTATTCTTCATGCTCCCTCCCAACCATTGATATCACAATTTGAGCCTGACGAATCTTGACATTGTCATCCTATGTCTTTCTACATGGTTGTTTAAGAAATAAAAAGCTACACACTCCATCAATTAGGGTTATAAGAACTATTGCCAAACATATAACATGCTAGAAACATCATAATCACAGCAATATGATCAAATCAGACACTTAAGCATTTACCTATTTAAATCCAGAAAGTGATCTTTTTTTTTGGCCAGGCAGTGCATCTTCATAGAGATACTGACCCATTTTGTACTTTCACATTGTACTAAGTGCTACAATCCAGACAATACAGCAGGATGATTTTGAGTTTGTTTTATTGTTCTAGTCAACATCAGAGAATCAAGGACATGGGAACAGAACTCTGTATGTGTCTCTTACACACACCACTAGAGTAATCCTGTCCTGGTTCAGCTCCGTCACACAGCGCTGCAGGGTAAAGCGAGCCTCTTCAGCCATGACAATCCACCGTGAGATTTACAATGTGCAAGTACAATTATGGAGAAATCATAGGTAATCTTGTCCACAAGAAGATAAAAAGAGACAGTGTGAGACTGCAGTGTCTAAGTTCATGATTTCACTTTGTAAAATGACAAACATCTCAGCCCTATATTGATGATGTTCTCCACTAGAACAACGTCACAGAAAAGACTACACACAGAGTGAAGCAGACAAGAGGGCTCTTCACAGGAAATGTGCATGGTTTCTCCTATAGAGATTCACTATCGAAAGATTTCCAGTTGTGATAAGTTGTACACGTAAAGTGTGGAGAATTTAGTGGAACGATGGAAAAAAAAGTACAAATCAAAGTCTTTTTGCCCTGGTGATCACCTCCATGCACGTAAAGTTTAGTGACGGGGACAGAAAAGCGCTTTATTGTACAGCAGTGCGAACTCAAAGAGTTTTCTAAGGATCAGCATCAGTTTTTGCAGCCGATACGAGAAGCTACGCGCTGAGAATCGTTTTATTTCCATGGTCTCTAAGTGTAAAGAGAGACGCAGCAGAGAACATGGCCACGACTGACAAGCTGCCTACAGTGACACACACACAAACATTCATACACACCCTGGCCATAGTACAAAAAGCAAACATCTCGCTACATTAGATTAGAAACTAAAGCTCGCACGCATCCTCAATCACACTTCAGGGAAACCGACATTATAGAAGTGAATATATAAAAAAATTAAACAAAACACAGTAATTCATAGAAACACATGCCATTATGCTTGAGTTTGTTCCTGGGTCTCCGTTTTCTTCTATTTCCATTGCACTACCATTCTGTTTCTTTTCCTGCTCCTTTTCTTGATCCGCCTCCTTCTGAAAAAAAAAGCAACCAAAAAAACAAACAAAAACAATATTAGATTGAAGACGACGGGTATGTCTTTTGTGCAGTGACTGAGAGCTAGTAACCGTAGACACTTACTTTAGCGTCTCTCTCTGCAAACTTCTGGAACATGTTGGCATAGAGGCGTTTGTCCTTCTCGTGTCTGCGCTTCTACATGTTTCTGGCAGAGCACGATCTGGCTCTTCGCTGCCTTATTGGCTGGATACAACTGAGTGACACGCTGGAAATCTGGCTCTCGCCCTGTCATACTCCTTCATGACAAACAGTGCCTCTCCTCTCCTAAACAAAGCCTTCTCATTATTTGTGTCCAGCTCCAGTGCCTTCACACACAAAAAATGGGAAAGATAAGAACAGTTTGGAAAGGTGCAATAAAGGTCAAATTTACTTGCAATTTAAGCAAGAAACATTTTCTAAACAGCCTATTTAGCCACCAAATAAATTAATTAGGACTTTTAAAGTCAAAATCACAATAGCTGCGTTTACACTGCAAGTCTTAAAGGAGAACTCCGGCGCAAAATGAACCTTTGGTCTAATAAAATATCAGTACCTAGTCAACCGCTCTCTGAGATTTGTTTTCATGATAATCGAATGTATAGAGTTTTATCTAGGGTTGGGTTTTAGAATCGAGTATCGATTGGAACCGGGACGTAACTTTTCGCTTTTCCGGAATCGCTCAAAAGTTAAAATTTCGATTCCTGAGTTTCGAAATTCACAGTCCGCCGACCAGAAGAAGAAACCGCTGAACAACACCAATGAAGAAGCGTCTGACTGGAAGTGTTGGCATAACCGCGCCAGTCCGAACATTAGTAGCTTACGTCGGCGGTCCAAAGTGTGGCTTCACTTTTCTAAAAATAACGAAATCTCGGCAAAATGCAAAATTTGTGACTAAAGGAGTATTTCCTTCAGAAAGATTGTTGGTTAGCAAGGTTAGCTAAACTTTTTTTGACCCTGCCTCTTAAAAGAATCGGAATCGAGAATCGTTAGGAACCGGAATTGAAACAAAGAATCGGAATCGTTCAAATTCAAACGATACCCAACCCTTGTTTTATCTCTAAAAACTGTTTAGCGTATAACACTAGTATATGGGGCTTAGAATAAGTAAAGAAATCGCTGAGTTTATACCACTAACAAGGCTCAAAATAGCCCCACACTAAAGGCCTCATTATGCTTCTGCGTCAACTCCACCGCGGTAGCTACGTCGCGAGAACCACGGTGTCGTGGCCGTTTTATGCTTCTGCGCGCAGGCTGTGGTGCGTCGCGTGTGCATTTCACCGCCAGAACGCTGAGGGGGTGTGTGGTTCGCGAATCTCTTTCGTTCCATGCGCCGTCGAAGCGAAAGAGAATGTTGTTGCAGCTGCCAGCTGGAGCTAATTGACGTTGAATAACAAGACGACACAAACTTTATCCCACAGAATCAACACGGATGTCCAGGGCCCGTTCCACCCATAGACAGTAAAAGAAAGGTTCCACCCGAGCTGCCATAACGATAGCTGTTCGGAATGACTTGAAGGATTTTTTTCAGTATCCACATGGAACTGTGCTATGGCAGGATAATGTGTCCCATGGCAGACTTGGTTAGTAGGCTACTGTATTATCAATGATGTAAGTTAACCGTGAACATTGTATTGAAAATAAACAACAAACTGTGTTTCAAAACAAACTGTTGATATTATTGATTGAAGTTTATTGTGAGCAAAAAAGAAAGAAAGGAATAACAGTTATAGACATATATTATCAATGAAATAAAAAACAACAGTTTATTTTAGTTTAATTCTTTATTTACTTTCTCTTATAGACCATTTCACAAGATATAAACAACACTGGTCCAGAAACACTTCCTGTTTCAGTTTGTAACTGTTCTCTCTATTTCACATGTAAAGAAAACATCTTAAAGATGTTTGTTTAACTTTTTGATTCAGTTTTAAATGTTCTGTTGGTTGTATTTTATCCCAGCTTTTATGTAGTGTTAAAAAGAAAACAGGAAGTGCTTCTGGACCAGTGTTGTTTACATCTTGTGAAATGGTCTATAAGAGTATTATAATTATCAGTACGAGGGTGCAAATGTTAAAAAGGAAACCGGAAAAGCTTACACTCCTGAAATGATGTATAATTTGACCAATCAAAGCCCTTGCTGTCTGTGTCGCCTCAACGCATAGTTAAAAATTTTTGGAGGTGCACGTCGAGCTGCAGTGGATGGGTCGGAGAGGGGTTCCACATTCGACACAGAGAGGTCTGCGGGGTAGCCGTCGATTCCAACGCAGAAGCATAACAGGCTTAACACAGTAACATAATGAGGGTCCATTCCATGCAAAACGAAGCATTGAGAACTTTGTAAGTGTACAGATCGTTTAAGAAGATACTTTATAAAGACACTTCATTTCATGTTTACAGACAGGATCCATCTTTGGAAAACAATCACGACAAGTCAAACCACGAATGTCGTGCAGAGTGAGCTGAACTGTATGAACGGCGTTCGGGATCGACTTGCGTTTACTGAAGCTTGTTCATGTACGAAAACAATGAAGTTATCACCTCATTGCTGTGAAATAGTGTCGCTTTCAGTAGCAAAGATGTTTTATTTATAAAAAATGAAAATCAGTTTCTTGTGTGCACAATTTCTTAACTATAAAGTTTCCACCTCACTAAAAAAGAAGAAGCTGTGAACAAGTGCGGGCATACAGGCCTGTCTGCTTCAGCTATCTTTGTGGGCAAAGTGTCGTCATCACCTTATGAAGGCTTGGGAACACCAGAGGGAATCTGATATGCAAGTTTAGACATGTCAGGTGTCCAGATATCGGATATGTACCCGATTTAAACCCACATTTATAAGTGCCTCAGATAAGATGCTGGAAACATGAGCCAGCAAATCAGATGGAGAGTAAAAAAATATCAGATATTTTTGGGCTCGAGGCCCATTGCAATGGATTATAAATCATTAATAAAAAGTAGTGCTGTCAGTAAAAGGGATACTTCACCTCTGGAAAGATGAATGTGCATGTAAAATGGGTCATTTATGTAGAAGAAATGTGAAATTATTTTTGAATTTGGAGCTTTCTAGACTGAGAAAAGCCAGAAAATGTATTTCAACTCCAAGAATGTGACTTGCTTCGCTGCCCAAGGAGGCCACGCCTACCGGTAACAGAAACGCAGTAGTTAAACAACAAGTCTAGGCCACTAGTGAGTTCGCGATGAGTCTGCCCGAAAACGGGTTTCGAGATCGCCAAAAATGTCCGAGATTCAGCTTCTGGTGTTCTACAGTCGCCATTCATTACGTTTACTGTGGTGAGCAGGACGAAGATAGGGCAGCGTGAGAACAGCGCAAGGCCAGTGGCGTGACTATGATGAGCTGACGCCCTCAATGGGCGGGTTGAACACATGCAGAACAGCCCCTACTACTGACTGTAGTCTTTAGCCTCTGGCCAAAAAATCCTCCAAAGATGCAAGATTATGATTTTTGCGTAATCAGAGGTTTTTTCCAGACCAAAAATCCCGCAAACCCATTTAAGCTGCGTCAATTTTTTTTTTCTTTATGGCCTAGCAAACTTTGTAGTTTTTT
>JAQIUQ010003354.1:0-162500 GCA_030378365.1 Hybognathus amarus
ATTTAGATCCCAGTGGCCGGTCTGACGCTATAGGGCCCGGAGTCTGTCAGAAGTCGTGGTAGGTCTACAATAGGGCAGAGTCTGCTCAGAAGTTACTGGCCTAATAGGCAGAGTCTGCCCAGGCCACTGGGTGAGCCCCAGTGTAGAGGGTCAGTCTGTTAGAAAACTGGGCTCAGGCCTAGGAGGCGGAGTTCTTGCGAGCAAGCCGGGGGCGGAGTCTATGCATGGGGGTCAATCACAGGCTCCCACATAGTGGGCGGAGCTCGCCAGCACTTTGCGGTCTGGATGCTATGGGGTTGGAGTCTGTCAGCAGTTTGCGGGGGGCACCACCGCTACTGGGTCTTTCCGTAGCACGGTGGGCAGCGACGCTATGGTTGGAGTCCGTTGCGGGAGAACCCTATGCTAGAGGGTCGGAATCAGGACCTGTCGCGGGCAGAACTTGTATGCTATGGCGAGCTCAGCAGTTGGCGGGGTAGGCTCACCTATGGTCGGAGCCCGCTCACCGTGGGTAGTTGATGTTGGGCTGGAGTGTGAGTCATGCAGACTTCTTGTTGGTTGGCAAATCCCTCGCAGTTGGGAGACCACTACGGGGTCGGAGTTGTCACAGTTGCGGGTAGCCCACGCTATGGGCCAGTCCCGCCCAGTATTGCGGGCAGAACCCACCAATGGTTGGCAACCGTCAGGCAGTTGGCGGGGGGGGGAGGCCCACGCGTCACAGGGTGGTTGGAGTCTGTCAGCAGTTGCGGGCAGGCTCACCAGACGGTCGGAAACCAGATTTGGGTAGAGAAATCTCACGAATTGGGGCGGTGGTCACAGTTGCGGGCAGGTCCACGTGGATCGGTCGGAGTCGTCAGTAGTTTGCCGGTATATTGGTTGGAGTCCCGCCAGTTGCGGGCAGGGCTCACTATGGTTGGAGTCCGCGCACTTTGCGGGCAGGTCTGATGCTAGAGGGCAGAGTCCGCCGGTACAGGTCTATGTGCAATAGGCAGAGTCTTAGAAGTCATGGGTGAGACTCACGTGAATCACCATAAAAGCGAATTTTCGCACAATAGGCTCACATAAAAATAAAAATGTACGTCTTAAAATAAATGTAATGTGCACTACAGATTGCTGTAGTTTGCCTCAGTTAGCTGAAAGCATACCAAACTTGTCATCTTTTGGCTTTACACACTAAATAACACTGACAACATCAGAGGACGTACTGCGACATTGAGTTTTATGTTAATGAATCATGTTGTGATGACACTCACTTTATTTGTCATATGTATATACAGATTTATCTTGTGGACTTCACCTATGTGGAGAATGTGGTTCATGGGCACAACCTTAACTTGCCCGAGCAATTTGGTCGTTGCCGGTGATGTGAAATTGTAAATGAAAATAGTCTACACGAGTTTAGATCAAGTCTATGGCGCCTGTTGCCGGTCTCGCGTGTGCGCGTTTACCGTGCAACATTTGCATTACTCACGCATAAAGTTTGACCATTTATTCCAGGAAATGCAGTGATAAACAAACCTCATAGGGGTTTTTCAGTCATTCATTACATGAATTGACGGTCCATAAACCTTTTAAATGTATATTTTTTAGCACAACCTGAGACTTTTGAGTTTTGTCATGAGATTGTCCAGTCATGAAAATGAGAATTTCCTGGATATGTCTGGAAACAATATGGTTGTTTTATTTTTTAGTGCTATACCTTTTTTTGTTTGTAAAGATATGCAGCTCAAACTAGCCTTTAAATCACTAAGCTATTTGGAGGACTGAAGTTTGACATGTTAAAGTCATTACGCCATATTTTTCTCAGCCATTTTTAATCGTCTGAATGCATCTCAGTCATCATTACATTATAGATGTCTTATATTACAACTTTTACTTTCAGTACAAAGGTCTGACTAATGAACGTTGCGTTGACAGATCCACTCTGTGAAAAATTATAATATTTCAAAACACTCGTTAGAGGATTGACACTTTTTTTTAGGGGGTCAGCGCCTGTTTAGTAACATAATACAATGTAAGTTAAATTAATAAATTGCTTTTTGAATCCAACCATAAACCCCCTTTATTTATATATATATATATATATATATATATATATATATATATATATATATAATCAGTAAGATTTTTTATGTTTTTAAAAGAAGTTCTTCTGCTCACCAAGGCTGCAATTTTTTGATAAAAAATACACAAAAAACACAGTAATATTGTGAAATATTATGACAATTAAAAATGACTTTTTTATGTTAATATATATATTAAAATGTAATTCATTCCTCTGAAAAAAGCTGAATTTTCAGCATCATTACTCCAGTCTTCAGTGTCACATGATCCTTCACAAATCACTCAATATGATGATTTTATGCTCCAAAAACATGTATGATTATTATCCATGTCTAAAAAACAGTTTTTCACATTTTTATTTCAGGATTTTTTTAATATTTTACATGATCCTTTAAAAAGTTTGGAGTCAGTAAGAATTTGTATTTTATTTTTGGGGAAATAAATAAGAAATCAATACTTCTATTCATCAAGGATGAGTTACATTGATCAAAAGTTATAGTAAAGACATTTATAATGTTAGAAAAGATTCGAATTAAATAAATGCTGTTCTTTTGAACTTTCTATTCATCAAAGAATCCTGAAATAAAAATGTAAAAAACTGTTTTCAACATGGATAATAATCATACATGTTTTTGGAGCATAAAATCATCATATTAGAGTGATTTGTGAAGGATCATGTGACACTGAAGACTTGGAGTAATGATGCTGAAAATTCAGCTTTTTTTCAGAGGAATAAATTACATTTTAATATATATTAACATAAAAAAGTCATTTTAAATTGTCATAATATTTCACAATATTACTGTGTTTTTTGTGTATTTTTTTATCAAAAAAATTGCAGCCTTGGTGAGCAGAAGAGACTTCTTTTAAAAACATAAAAAATCTTACTGATTATATATATATATATATATATATATATATATATATATATATATATAAATAAAGCAGTTTATGGTCCGTGTTTCAACGATCTATTAATTAACTTCTGATTGTATTATGTTACTAATAGGCACTTAACCCTAAAGAAGTGTCTGCGCCTCTGAACAAGTGCTTTCGACTCTTCAATCTTCTTGAGTTTTGCCACAGAGTGGATCTATTGCGCACGGGATTAGCATTACCCGAGGTCATCTTTCAGACCTTTGTACTGAAAGTAAAAGTTGCTGTAATCTGACATTGTCTGATGTAATGATGACTGAGATGCACATTCAGACGGATTAAAATCACTGAGAAACTCTGGTGATAATGACTTTAACATGTCAAACCAGTCCCGTCCGAATAGGGCTTTAGTGGTTAAAGACTAAGCTAACTGCATATCTTACAAACAAAAAAAAGGTATCACACTAAAAATAAAAAAACAGACCATGTTTGTTTTCCAGAGCATCTAGGAAATTCTCATTTTCCATGACTGGACAATCTCATGACAAAACTCAAGGTCTCTCAGGTTGTGCTAGAATCTGCATTTAAAAGGTTTATGGACCATCGCGTCATGTAATGAATGACTGAAACCCCTATGAGAGTTTGTTTATCACTGCATTTCCCTGGAAATGATGGTCAAAACTTTATGCATCGAGTAATGCGGGATGTTTACACAGTAAACACACACACACGCACGCACACGTGGGACTTGATCTAAGAGAGCTCATCTAGAGAGCTCCTTCGGCCTTGCGTTCACATACCTGAGCGCAGAGCGGAGAGTCAGCCTTGAGGTGCTCAGCGGCTAAGATATGCCCATGAACCACATTCTCCACATAGGTGAAGTCCACAAGATTGGATCCATCTCTGCATCATAGAAAGAGCAAATCAGAGTCAGATGTCCATCACAACATGATTCATTAACATAAAAACTCAATGTAGCGTACATTCCTTCTGATGTTTATTCATGTTTATTTCATGCTGTAAAGCGGAAGAGATGAACGGTTCATGTGTGTCTTCACCTTAACTGAAGGCGCTACAGCGATCTGTCATGCCACATTACATTTATTTTAACATTACATTTTATTTTTATGTGACCTATTGTGCAAAATTCACTTTTATATGGTGATTAGCATAAACCCACCCATGACTTCTAACAGACTCTGCCCTATTAGCATAGACCTGCCCACGACTGCTAACAGACTCTGCCCTATTAGCATAGACCTGCCCACGACTGCTAACAGACTCCGCCCAATTAGCATAGACCTGCCCACGACTGCTAACAGACTCCGCCCAATTAGCATAGACCTGCCCACGACTGCTAACAGACTCCGCCCAATTAGCATAGACCTGCCCACGACTGCTAACAGACTCCGCCCAATTAGCATAGACCTGCCCACGACTGCTAACAGACTCCGCCCTGATTAGCATAGACCTGCCCACGACTGCTAACAGACTCCGCCCAATTAGCATAGACCTGCCCACGACTGCTAACAGACTCCGCCCAATTAGCGTAGACCTGCCCACGACTGCTAACAGACTCCGCCCAATTAGCATAGACCTGCCCACGACTGCTAACAGACTCCGCCCAATTAGCATAGACCTGCCCACGACTGCTAACAGACTCCGCCCAATTAGCATAGACCTGCCCACGACTGCTAACAGACTCCGCCCAATTAGCATAGACCTGCCCACGACTGCTAACAGACTCCGCCCAATTAGCATAGACCTGCCCACGACTGCTAAGCAGACTCCGCCCAATTAGCATAGACCTGCCCACGAGCTGCTAACAGTACTCCGCCCTATTAGCATAGACCTGCCCACGACTGCTAACAGGACTCCGCCCAATTACGTTGACCTGCCCACGACTGGCCAAGCAGACTCTCGCCCAATTAGCATAGACCTGCCCACGACTGCTAACAGACTCCGCCCAATTAGCATAGACCTGCCCACGACTGCTAACAGACTCCGCCCAATTAGCATAGACCTGCCCACGACTGCTGACAGACTCCGCCCAATTAGCATAGACCCGCCCACGACTGCTAACGGACTCCGCCCTATTAGCATAGACCTGCCCACGACTTCTAACAGACTCCGCCCTATTAGCATAGACCCACCCATGACTTCTAACAGACTCTGCCCTATTAAGCATAAACCCACCCATGACTTCTAACAGACTCCGCCCTATTAGCACGTAGAGCCTGCCCACGACTGCTAACAGACTCCGCCCTATTAGCATAGACCCGGCCCACGGTTCTTGCTAACAGACTTCCGCCCTATTAGCATAGACTTCCACCACTGACTGTCTAACAGACTCCGCCCAATTAGCATAGACCTGCCCACGACTGCTAACAGACTCCGCCCTATTAGCATAGACCTGCCCACGACTGCTAACAGACTCCGCCCAATTAGCATGAGACCTGCCAACGACCTGCTAACAGACTCCGACCAATTAGCATAGACCTGCCCACGACTGCTAACAGGACTCCGCCCTATTAGCATAGACCTGCCCACGACTGCTAACAGACTCGGCACCAATTAGCATAGACCTGCCCACGACTGCCTAACAGACTCCGCCCTATTAGCATAGAGCCTGCCCAGGACTGCTAACAGACTCCGCCCAATTAGCATAGACCTGCCCACGACTGCTAACAGACTCCGCCCAATTAGCATCAGACCTGCCCATGACTGCAGACAGACTCCGCCCTAGATCCACCCTCAGTGAGCTGAACAGTCCCTCCATGTTCATCTCCTAAATTTGGATAGTTCACCAACAGCATCATTAATGGGTGATTCAATATTCCTAATTAGCTTAAACATTTCACATTTCAGTTATTTTTGTCAGTAACAGGTGTACACTTTAGTTGCTTAAATTCAGCCACCAGTTCTCTAGCTATTGGGATTACTGAAAATAAAGCAATTGGTAGCCATTGATAAACCCAGACACTCATACTATCTCCATCACAGTATGTGGTGAGCAATAAGCCAGAGAGAGGAATAAGAATATTTATTGTTTTTTGTTGTTTGTTTAGTTTCCCAAAACACTACCTCCTAAAGCTGTTGCTCCGGGCTGTAAGGCTGTCTGATTGAGGAACCCAAGCGCAGTGTGTGCCAATTACCTCACGGACTGAACGAGAAGTGCTTTCTTTTGCAATATCATCCAGTAATTCCACACATCTAGTGGGCACTGGTTCAGTAGAGACTGCTCTTTGGTCTTATTTTACTGATTTCTTGCTCTGAAAACAATACTCTTTATCGGTTACGTTCTATTTTACTGTAGGAATTAACAGTACGGCTGTGATTTGTAATCAGCCTAATCAAGTAATTCTATACTATAGCATTCATATTTCATTATCAACAAATAATCATTATACAACTGAAATAATTATTCATTTACAACAAAAACTTACATTTTGCATGTTTAAAATTAACTGGTTCAGTGAAATATAATCATACTTTATTAACACGTGCAAATTGGAGAAAAATTAATCAGGTAAATGATAATTAGCCTGAAACCATGAATGCTAAAATGGTCTCTAAATGCTGTAAGTGTGTGAGGTGAAATATGAATGAAAACTTGTTTATTGATCAATATGAGTGTGTGTTGCTGTAGTGCTGGATATCAGTCATGTGATCATCACGGCCCAATCACAGCCATCGTACTGATATTCATATCTATCATGTGTTTACAGCCATGTGACACATTGCCATATGTTGTGCCTGATATCCAAAATAACCAATGTGACTTGAAATCAAAATGTGAAATTTCTGTGAATACCCAGCCCTGTTGTTTCCTAATACTAACATGTCAGTGTCGAAACGGAATGCTGACAGACAGTGAGAGAGTCATCCTCGAGGTGTAACTCTGCCACCTAATGGACTAACCCGTATCAGGAGCCTCTCTTTTCTGTGTCAGTTGGATCAATGTAGTTTTATTGCAGTTAGGACACATTTCTCAATAGTTAGGTTTTATACTGATATTAAATGTTCTTTGTGTTTGGTGCTGTGAACCCCATTCTGGTCCAGTGAAAGCCTAACATCTTCACTCATTTATCAAGCTCACTTAATCAAGTCCTTCAGCCAAACCTCCTCTCTCACCCGATGATGAACTTCATCTTTCCCCTGCGGGCCGAATCCACCAGGATGGGCACTAACTGAGGGTCCCGGGGCCGAAGATGCCATGAGGACGGATGGCACGGTGAGGAAACCCTTCTCTTTACTGCAGGCCTCCAACACCAGCTGGACACGGAGGACATGAGCATGAGGACCCAACACCAGTCAAAGTAAATACTTCATTTCAGAGGAGAGCTGAAGACCAAAACTGTGGAAGCTGGTTTCCGCCACAGAATAAAACACTTAATTGTGACATTTTATTGACTGTTTCTCAGAATGGAGAGATGTTAACTCACAATTCCGTTTAAAAGTCCAAGTCTAGAAAAAAATAATAATTCTCAGACTTGTGAGTTTAATCTCGCAATTCTGAATTTTTAACGAATTCTGTAGCCTGGATGCCAGCCCGGAGCCCCGCCCACAACATTTTTGGACATTCGTATGGACTCGGATCCATTGAGGAGTAATTATGATCGGTTCTGAAATGGTTGGGCCAATCGAAATTACCAGGGCGGGGCTTTATATGATGATGGACAGATGATCTGCAGTTACGTGATCATCACGATATCAAGAAAGTGCTTTGGGTTAAGCTGGTTTCCCTCAAAGATGGCCGGCGCTCGATGGAGAACTGAGATGTATAGAATTGAGCTATTGCATCTGTTTTAGAAGAAATCGACAACGCATTAATTTTAAAAGACGAGACAGAGAAATGCAACTGCAGGCACATTTTTGATTGGAAAAATGTGTTTGCCGATCCTTCCTACAGGACTCGGCAAACGTTAGTTTATCAGGCTCTAATGGTCGCTAAGAAGATGGACGCAAGTGAAAGCCTGAGGTCGCTGTGGTTTCTCCTTTGGTCACACTCATGTAGGACCGAGTAAATGAAGCAACACTCATTATTTCACTACTACTTCCAGTTATTTACAGATACGTTAAATGAAGCTAAGTGACATGATGTAAAACGCAGCTAGAAGCTAACGTTAATGTTTTCTAACGTTTGGCTAACGTTAGCCTGAACGTTGACGTTAGAGATTTTTAAAGATAACGTTCAAATACGTTGTTGACTTAGAACAGATGTAGACATCCTTATTTAATTTATCCACGTTTAGTTGGTGTCACTTATTTTCGGTTGAGATGTGGCTTGGGAAAGGTAAAAAAGAATACACACCGTCGCCCAGCCTCTTGGGAACCTAGTGTAGTCAGTTGCATGTTCCCCATGCACACCGTCTGACCATTTTAAACGTAAAATGACAAGAAAAACAATTGCCATTGTCTCTTCTTGTGGAAGTAGAGAATGTCCGAGTGTATTGGGTTAGCTGCGCACTGTGATCTGGCTCATCGCGTTTGAGGGCGTGGCTTAGCCATAGGTCAATTGCGTGTTATAAAGTTGCAATTCTGAGAGAAAGTCAAAATTGCGAGTTGATCTCTCACAATTGCGACTTTATATCAGCCAGTTCTAAGATAAAGTCAGAATTGTGAGATTTAAACTCGCAATTGTAGAGAAGAAAAAAGTCGCAATTACCTATTTTATTTGTTATTCTGTGGTGGAATACAGGACTGAGTAAAGTACTAGAGAGGAATCATGCCTCAGATATGATTCATACACACCTTCTCCTGCTGGATTTTGGTCGCTGTATAATAATCAATCGGCTTTTTGCGTAAGGAAGATCCTCTTTCCCGTTCTTGATGTCAGTTCCTTCAAACACCACACTAGCACTGCTGGTCAATACTAATTTCTGTAAAACATCATTTAAAAGAATATTCCAGATTAAACAGACGTAATGCTGCCAACTACCACAGAAACATTAGAAATCCCTTCATGATCAGAGACATTATTATAACAGTATTACTGCATGTACCAAATGAATGCATGTGCGTGATGCGCTTACGTCGCAGAACCATTAAAATAATGACTTTTTATGTACAGAGCCAGACATGTACTTTACACTTGGGCTGATTAGGGGTTTTTATGTTTGGAAAGAAGTCTCTTCTGCTCAGGAAGGCTGTTTATTTGATCAGGAAATGTAGTACATTTAACCCTTGTGCATCCTTATGGACATTTTTGTCTTTTTCAGTTTTGTTTTTTGGATCACTTTGGCTGTGTTAAAGCTAACTGCAAAAAACTTTGCACAGGTGTGTATTTTTATTGGAATTTTACTATTTCACCATCATTTTCTTAAAAAAATATTTTTTGCATTAGGTTCAAAATATACTCTCTCTGAGCACTTTTTGGACAAAAATGTCCCCATTGAAACTCATTAAAACTGCCATTTTTAATCCCTGGTTCAGTTAACTATAAAATTATGCAATCTTTGTTAAGAGGCTTTCATTCTGTTGGCAAGGCTTCACATTTTTTTTTTTTTTTTACTTTTTTTATCAGATGGTGCCATTTTTTTTAAGTTTGGCCTATAAAACAAATATTGCTTTATTCCTGTTTTCTGCTTCGAGCATATCTACTAGAGCCAACAGGATAAAAATATGCAACGATATTTGTGTGGGAGTGTTGGTATGGATGTCAGAGTGTGGTTAGTATGTGTGTTATAAAAAAATGTGTGTGTTTGTAATACTGAGAGAGAAAGCTGCAAATAAGCAAGTCCAATCACTGTGAGCGCCAGTGGGGTTTTGCTGGCACCCAATGGGGAAAATATGTTCCTTACGCCCAAACAAACTGTTACTGAAAGCTCAATTTTTTGAGATATCATCCTCAAATTTGGAACACAACCTATTTAGATTTATCGCTTTGATTTTATTGCAGTTTTTATTGCAGTTAAATATATTAAAATATTTTTTATAAATAGTTTTCATAAACTTACACCTATATAACTTTTTTGGGTTCAGCAAAAATCTGCAAAGGGTCTTCTTTAAAATGATACCAAACTTAAGTCTGTGCTCCAAAGCGTCACATTTTTATGACCGTTTTTTGACATGGACATTTTGTCCTCTTTTACCTAAGTGTAACTGTTTTTTAATTGATGCACAAGGGTTAAAAATTACAATGTAAACTGGCTGTTTTCTATGTGTATATATACAGCACAGTAATTTTTATACTGGGTGAACTACACACGATACATAGTTGCATTTTTGTATTGCGATATATTGTGACATAATATATTGTCACACCCCTAGGATTAAAACACACACCTGAACTCCGGCCTCCAGACAGGCCTGTATGACCGTCCCGTGCCGTCGACATTGACCCTCTGAAACAGCGCTCGGTCGTCACTTCCTGGAGCCGGAGACGCGCAGTGAAACACTATCAGACACTTCCTTCAAAGCCGACAGCAAAGCCTGGAGAGAGACATGAGGAGAACAGCTGAGAGAGAGAGGACACAGGGACTAGGCAAGGGAGAACTAATGTTTACCATAGGAGCGTTTTCCTGGTTGCGTTCGCGCCGCCAGTAACTGTGAAGTGACGTCCGACACACTTGTGTTTGTGACTTATTTTGACGGCGCTGGAAACGACTGAACTCACAGAGCTTGCATTTCTCCATGTTCACAGTGTACGATCTGTCTAACGTTCTAAAGACTGTCTGTAGACAGAGCTGTTGTCACAGTAGACAGTGATGAACCGTTATTAGCGTAGGGTTGGGTGAGTGTTGATAGCAGCAATGAGCAAGACTTCCCGAACACCATAATGGGCACCTAAAAATTAATTCCAGTCTGTTTTCTTGTACAAAATTTAATATTTTAAGTTAAATGTACTGTGTAAAGGCCTGTTCACACTCGAGATAATGTTTAAGTGTGTTAGATATCGCAACGTTTAATGCCTCGTGACTTGCGGTGCGTGTCCACTCAGCGCAGTGCGAGCATTTTCAATTCATTCCTATGAAAGTTTAAAACTTAGCGCTCGCGTAGTGCATTGGGATTGCCAGCGGACCGGTGAAAGCGCTGAGAGCGTCAAAAGGTTGGGCAGTTCTGACTTTATGCAAATATCAAGCGAAAGACGGTCGGCATTCAATTGATGTGGGGTTTGGGTTGTGACGTCTGTTTTGAGGTTTAAAAAACATGCAAATTGTGTTGGAGTTTGATGCTGGATTTAGTGCGTAAATAATTTTGTTTACAAATTAGAAGCTTTGCAATTGTTATACAGGCTATGTTAAATAATTTTGGATGTGTTCATTGTGATTATACTGGCTGGGTTTAAATAAAGTTTAGAAAAATGAGGGATATCTTTGCTTGGGGCATTTATTTAAACAAAGCTTGTCTATTTCTGAATGTAATGCGCGTGCATCTCTAATGATTATACTGTGTGTATATGTGTGTATGGTGTCTCCTAATGACACTGAACTATCCTCACCTGTTTGTCACACAAGTCTCCTTGGTGAAACGTCACTCCCCGGAAGCTCATAGGCCTGTCTGATGTCGAACACACTCACGGTGTATCCACGGTCCACTACAGCCGCTCCACGAGGTGCCGGCCCAGAAACCCCGAGCCCCCGATGACAGCACAGCGCTTGCTGCTCTAAGGAGGAAAACCAGCACAGCCTCAGAAACAGCGGGATTACGGACACTCGCAGACCATAGAACCTCCAGAAACCACAATGTTCAACAATTAACACAGTTTAAACACAAAGTAATAAACAAAAACATACACAAATGACAATAAATAAAATAAAAGTGAACAGAATACCATGATGGTCATACAGTCAAACATTATTCAGACACCATATCATTTTTATATGTGTGATCACGGACACGATAGTTCATTTCTGTAAGTGAGGGGAGCAGAATGAAGTAAATTACACCCATAAACTCTTCATACAGAGACGACCAGTAAAAACACTTTGAGCTGATGATGAGTGTGTTTTCTGTAATTGCTAATGCTCTTTTTACACACACACTGAACAACATGAAGCATTGTTTGGTCACTGGTTGAGCTAAACTGGTATTATCTAACTGTGTAGTTCAATTTAACAGATATTACGAACATAACTCATGTGTGATTCATGTGTCAAAATAAGAGAAAGTCAGTATAAACTAAGAGGAATGTGTGCGTTTCAGAAAAGGACAAGAACTAATACAAAAGAATAGATATGGATTCCAGACCTACGGAATATTTGTGATAAGAAATTAATTGTGCATTTCACTCTGTGAATTCAACACGTAAATAATTATAGAATTCAAAATGAATGATTTGAGTATGTAATATATAAACTATTGTAATAATAAATGAAATGTGTACCTTTATAATAAAGGCACATTTTGAAAATTGTCATATGTAACTGTTTATTTTGTGTGAATAGAATACCAGAGAGAAAAGTGATGCTCATTAGACAATTATGTATAAAGGGTTGGCATAATTAGCAAAGGTTTTAGTCTACATCTTTTTCTGTTATTATGCACACACACTATTTTTAGTTTTTGACTATTCGGGATTTCTTTTATCACTGATTTGAGAACTTTATCCTCAGATCAATGAGGTCTACAAAAAATAAATACAAAACCTGTCCTAATTTAAAGAAGCAAGTTGATGAAAAGATTAAATCCAATATTTGGTGGCATAAAGAGAGATTTATAAGCAATTATTTCCAGTCCGGTCATTTTTAACCAGGAACATCACGTGTTATAGGGTTTATATGGACTTATTATTCAACAATATTACTGATTTTACTGCAGTGAGTGACTGATGTTTTCTGCACGGTTGCTGTATAGATTAACTAAAGTAAAAAATTGATGATCTTTACAACAGAACTGAATCAACACTCGAACAATGACACTAGTTTCTTCTAAAGCTTCTGTTACAGAGGAAATTAACTTCATTGAATCAGTGTGAAGCTGCTTCAGACATTACAGGTGACTTGATCGGGTGATAGTGAGGTGTTTCTGGTGTTCATACACTCACCGGTCTGATACGAGTTGCCATGTGTGTTTCTCTTCAGCTCTCCTGACGGCGGTCTACAGGACAATACACGCATTACACTGGCTAATGTAGTTATTTAAAACGATGTCACACGCTGGATAACCATTTACTGCACACTTTATACTATTTTATGTTTAACTCTTGAAAAACAGTTGGCTCAACCAAACTTACTTTTACAAACTAGTTATCCTCGAAGCCCAGAATACAAGATATAGTTTATTCTAGTTCTGTAAAGTTTCAGTTAGCAATAGCAGCACCTCACCTGTTCAACTGACACTCGAGTTACAGCTGTAATGAGGGAAACACGACGAGCCGTATGAGCAGAGAGCAGAGGAACATCTGATTGGTCGAGCCAACTATTAGGATCAGCCTCACATGTGAGTTTAACCAATGAGAGAAGCGCTACGTCAAAGAGCGCCACTGCGCGACCCAATCAGTCAAAAGAACAGTTTTACCTCCTCATTACATCATTTACAGTTCCTATGTGCTTTTTATTATTTATATATTATATATTACGTTACATTTAATATAGCGCGTGTGTCTTTGTTTACAAAATACTTTATGAGATATACAAATAATAATATAGAAATAACATGACCAGTAAATCTGAGCCAATCAGAAATCAGTGCGGTAAAACATCGGCTTATGAATTAAAAAACAAAATAGGTTAACTTTATAAAGACCCAAGTTATGGAACAAAAGCAGAATATCGAAGCGTTATAATCGGGATAAGATGCTTTTGTACGGATGTTGCGAATCTTACTATGGCGAGTAGGACTAGATTACTTAGGCTGTGTGGATGTTCTGCAGCTTTCTAATTATTATTCATGACGTGTCAAGATTTCCGCCCACTTGCCAAAGTCTTGAGCCAATCGGTCGGGCCTTACAGAGCGAACGTCACGGAACGTACTGGGCTTGATCTTCATAAACCAAGCCTTCGCCATAGTGTCGGTTATATTTTCTCCTCTCGGTGAAGATGGTGAGTCACGACGAATGCAACTGTCGCAATCTGTGTATTTATCTTTGTGATTTATCATAGTGTCACTCCCTTTTAGTGTATCCGTTTAATTGCCATTAGTGTGTAAACATGTCCTCCTTCAGGTTTGTGTGACATACGTGTGTTGCTGATTGTTGCTACTGGTCTTTATTTTTCATCGTGAAAAATAAAAATAAAAATACAGAGAAAATTGTCTTGGTATTTAAGAGGGAATCTACAATCACTGTTTAATTAAATGCTAGTCTAATTTAAAAGCAGAGAATGTTATATACTTTTTCTCTATTTTTTTCACCTAACAATCTTATTCCTATATAACCTGTATTATCTCTTATGTGCACTGTCTAATTTATGTTTACAGTCTGTGTCTTGTATTCATAAACTGTATTGTAATGTGCACAGTACTGCTACTGGTCCTGTTTTGATAGAGATTCTATTCTATTCTGTTCTATTCTATATAACTCAGGCCACTAGTCCCAAAAGACCCTCTCTGGGTGCCATAGCCCCCGTAAGAAAGCCAACCCAAAGCCTGAGCTGACAGAGGAGCAAGAGGCAGGAGGTCCGAGAGGCGTTCGAGCTCTTCGACACTGATGGCTCTGGCTATATGGAGGTGAAGGAGTTAAAGGTGAGGGATATAATGCCATGCATTTATGAGAAACATGAACACAGCTTGAGCAGTTTACATCCAAGAGTTGCATTGTTTCTATTTCAGAGGGGAATATTATGATTGTCTTTTAAATTCAGCATGAAACGAAAGTTGCGCCTGTGTTTTCTTCTCTATTGTGATGTATATCCGAGTGAAACACTTCAGGAACAAGAACAAATGTGGGCGGGGCTTGATTGTGTCTGAGGGGAATTGATTGGATGGTTGTGGTTTGCTATTGGTGGATCTCATGTGAGTGACAGGTTAGCCCCGCCCTCGTCATCTGAGAAGAGGAGAGATGCGAAGAGGAAGATATTCTGATTCAAGATTACAAAGATGAATTTAGAGATATAATGATGAATGACATCAATCAAAACAACATTAAAAATATACATAAAAAATTAAACTATTAAAATGAATACAACATTTAATCATTTTCAATAGTATATGATGTGAAATAGCCAAACGTCAGCTGTTTACACTCTATAGTCTCAAATTATATCTGTAAAGATGTTAAAAAAAACATTGAGTGAGTCATACAATGACTATATTTTGTCGCAATATCTTTATTTATATGAAGAAATCTTATGTTTCAGAACAAAAAAAGTAGATTTTGCATTAAAAATAAAGCTTATTTTAAAAGATTTTTTTGACAAATACTTTTATTTGTATAAATGATAATCAAAAAAAACAAATAAGAAAAGTAAGATGTATGGACACAACATATAGAACTTGGAACTTTTTGATTAAAAAAAATTGTAAAAAATATATGACGAATGAAACTAGCACAAAAATGTCGTAATTTTCACCAATGCTGCCAGACTGTGTCTCTATATGCCGTATCATATACCTGTTCAACCCTCCCGTTTTCCCAGGATTATCCCGTATTTTACCTAGCTATCATATTTTTAATGTTTCTATAAAATAAATCCCACTGTGTGCAAACCAGTCAAGCATAATAGGTGTAGAAAGTAACAGCCGCATCCCGAGGGATGGACGAACACGAGAGAGATGGCATTGGAGGAGAATATGTTATGTAATGTAGGCAATGTAATACTGCGATTATGTATATATTTATGTTCATATCTCTGCTCCAGGTGGCCATGAGAGCGCTGGGATTACAGAGCCTAAAAAGGAGGAGATCAAGAAAATGATTGCAGAGGTTGATAAAGAAGCGACCGGGAAGATCTCATTCAGTGATTTCATGGCAGTGATGAACCAAAAAATGGTAAGGTCTTTCTTAAATAGGTCATTCCCTAAAGAAAACTCAAACTGCTGTTTGGGAAATCTCTAGGCTGACAAGGACTCTAAAGAAGAAATCCTGAAGGCTTTCCGGCTGTTTGACGACGGCGAGACTGGAAAAATATCTTTCCGGAATACTAAAGAGAGTGGCCAAAGAGCTTGGGGAAAACCTGACGGATGAAGAGCTGCAGGTACACACACACACACACAATAGGGATGCTCATATTGACTATTTAACCGTTAACCAAAAGTAAAAATTAACATTATTATTATTAGTTAAACCATTTCAACAGAAAGGGTGACGAAGTTACTTGCAAAATATGCTTATATTAAAATACCGCAGTAGTTACAAGTACAATGCAATACCACTGGCAAAGCAAACATGAGCACCTCGTCAATTTTATTTTTATTTAATTCAATAGGCTATTATAATCAGTTAACGGTTAATACTCGGATAACGAGCTGCGGTTGTCGGTTTGGAAAATGAACAGAAATGAGCATCCCTAACACACACCTGTGCGTGATCCGTGACAGATGATGTCACTGCGAGTCATTAATGTTGTCCCGCTGTCTTCAGGAAATGATTAATGAAGCAGACCGAGATGGAGATGGAGAAGTGAACCAGCAGGAGTTTCTTCGCATCATGAAGAAAACAAGTTTGTACTGAATGTCACCGGAAGCACAGGATTCTCACAAGAAACCCTCTCAATGTAAACATATTCAACGTCAGTGTTTTAATCATTCCAAAACCTCGATGCCTGTCGACCCCGGTGATCCGATCCGATACGTGAGGGTTTGCCAAACGTCAGCTGTTTACACTCTATAGTCTCAAATCATATCGGAAAGATATACAGGTTGTAGTGATCGAGCGAGTCATACAACGACTCTAATTTTGTCAATCTGTCATTATATGAGCGAATCTTTTGTTTCGGAATAAATATAAAAAATACATTTTGCATTAAAAATAAAGCTTATCCTTAAGTTGATCCTTTTGGAGTGACTATAAGAGCATTTCTGTTTAGTTTAATAAATATTTAATTTTAATGGGGGGGGGCGTGCTTTCGGCTCAGAAGGGCCTGTTTTACTGCCTGATAAATATAAGCAGTTCATGTGCTCAGTCATCTTCAGATTACGAGCTCAAATAGATTGATATTAAGTGGGAAAGGAACATGCCAGAAGATCGTCTTACATAAATCACACGTCGAACTCAAACTATGTTCGTATTCATCAATCGGAAATTAAAGGTGGCCATGTAAACATTGCAAATTAAAACGTTACTAGTGTTTTTTTATTTTTTTTCACATTCTACTATATATATATATATATACTGCTTTCTGCCTTGTGGAAGTATACATCACTGATTAAACGATCTTGACGTGCTTGAATGATGTTCTGTGTGCTTTCAGGGACATCACACACACACACCACTTTACTGCAGCTTCAGTGAACACACGTTTGTGCCTCAGCTTCACACACTTCGCCTACTGTGATCCTGTGTTTATATTTTTCTTATTGGGTTTCCTTTATGCATCATCAAACTTTAAACTCATTTTCATATGTTTTGTATTTAAGTATATTTGAGATGCTAAGTATTATTTAAATAAAATAAATTGTTTTAAGCCGGTGATGACTTCTGTCAATTTATTTCCTTGCCCAGGTTTGAATTATTATTATTTTATTTTTGATCAATGTTACAAAATATTTATATTAGCCACTGTTCTTCTGAACTGTAAAATATGAAGACATCAGAAATATGAAGCAGCACAATTGTTTATAATAAATGTTTCTTGAGCATCAGATCATCATATTAGAGTGATTTCTGGAGGATCATGTGACACTGAAGACTGGAGTAATGATGCTTTAATACACAGGAATAAATTACACTTTAATATATATTACAAGTTATTTTAAAACATATTTCTCAATGTTACTTACTACTTTTACTGTATTGTATCAAACAAATGCAGCCTTGGTGAACAGGAATTGTTTAGACTCAGAAGTCCACAGAATAAAGAGGAAAAAGGAGAATGAAAAAACAATTGTTTATTCTTAAAAAAAACGGAAACATTAAAACACATATAAAACACAAGATAGGCATAACTAGCCAACGAGACACACAGACACAAATAAAGAGGGATCACACATTTCCCTTTGATAGCAAGGTCAACATTAAGATTTAACAGCGCAATCATGAACACGGTAAATGAACACGGCTCATATTATAAGGCTTCTATGGCCTATAACCATAAATAAAATCATTTCACAGTACAAAACAAGTAAAACTGATGTGATTCAAGTAAGTTGAAGCTGCATATGAACAGAACTCTGGATACTATGGTTGGAGGTATTTTTGATTTTTAGATCAGCTTCTGTGTGTGTGTGTGTGTGTGTGTGTGTGTGTGTGTGTGTGTGTGTGTGTGTGTGTGTGTGTGTGTGTGTGTGTGTGTGTGTATGAGATCAGCTCTGACTGAGACGTGTCTTGCTGGCGAAGTCGGCGCTGAGTTTGCGCATGACCTCTGCGTGACCCTGTCCTGCGAGCTGCTGTCTGGCGGAGCTGTAGTTCTCTTCACGAAGCTGGCGAAGGGCGTTGGCGCCCGCGGCTTCGAGGGAGTCACCAAAACCAGCTGTCCGGTGCACAAAGCACACACAAACTTTGTGGTGTCCAGTGACTTAGAGTGGCGGCCGATCCTGTGAGGGACAGAAACACTGACTGTTAGAGACAGCCATCCATGCTTGCAGTAATCGCGATTATTTTCAGTAATCAATCGGTTCATGTGGCGATTAGCCGGGCTGCCGTTGCGACGATGAATCGAGCGGCCGTTGAGGACGAATGAATCGAGCGGCCGTTGAGACGAAATGAATTGAGCGTTCAATGTAATGCGCTCTTGAGCGTTCGACAATCACGAATTAATCGAGCAGCCGTTGAGATGATTAATCGAGCGTTCACGATTAATCGCTCTTGAGCAGTCGACAATCACGATTAATCGAGCGGCCGTTGCGGCGATGAATCGAGCGGCCGATGAGACGATTAATCGCTCTTGAGCGGTCAACAATTACGATTAATGGAGCGGCCGTTGAGATGATTTATCGAGCGTTCACGATTAATCGCTCTTGAGCGGTTCGACAATCACGATTAATCGAGCGGCCGTTGTGGTGATGGAATCGAGCGGCCAGATGAGACGATTAATCGCTCTTGAGCAGTCGACAAGCACCGATTAATCGAGCGGCCGTTGAGATGATTAATCGAACGGTCACGATTAATCGCTCTTGAGCGGTTCGACAATTACGATGAATCGAGCGGCCGTTGAGATGATTAATCGAGCGTTCACGATTAATCGCTCTTGAGCAGTTCAACAATCACGATATATCGAGCGGCCGCTGCGCGAATGAATCGAGCGGCCGGTGAGACGATTAATCGCTCTTCAGTGGTCGACAATCACGATTAATCGAGCGGCCGTTGAAGATGATTAATCGAGGCGTTCACGATTAATCGGCTCTTGAGCGGTCGACAGATCACGATTAATGAGCGGCCGTTGTGGTGATGAATCGAGCGGCCGGTGAGACGATTAATCGCTCTTGAGCGGTCGACAATCACGATTAATCGAGCGGCCATTGAGATGATTAATCGGAGCGGTCACGATTAATCGCTCTTGAGCGGTCGACAATCACGATTAATGAAGCGGCCGTTGTGGTGATGAATCGGAGCGGTCCATGTAACAATTAATTGAGCGGTCATTGTGACTGTTAATAGAGATGTTCAGTGAGACGATTAATATAACCGTTATTGTGACGATTAATCGAGTGGTTGTAGTGGCGATTAATCAGGTGGTTGTGACAATTAATAGAGCGGTTTTTGTGAAGATTAATCGAGTGGTTATTGTGACGATTAATCGAGACGGTTGTAGTGACGATTAATCAGGTGATTGTAGTGACGATTAATCGGGCGATTATTTTTCCCGGTTTATCTGTTAATTTATAGAGCTTTTTTTGTGGTAAAAAAATAGGCCCAAGCATACAATGACTTAAAATACATATTTAATAACAATGAGGCTATAATAATAGTTTCAAATAAAATATCAAAATCAAGTAATCATATAGTTTTATAGGAAAACAATTCACAATATAATATGCATAAGACAAGATAATATACATAGACAATCAAATTATGTACATTATGAATTATAACAAATGCCTGCAGAGGCGCCAATGTAGGTGGTGATTGTTGTTGCACTTTACAGCTGATCAAATCCAGGTTTAATATTGGCCAAGCAATGTTTACGTAGCCCTCAAACCGTATTCACTTTATAGGCCTTAATCCTGTAATTGTGGACTCAGGTGTGATCCTAATTTTTATTTATTATAAATATTATAATCAGCAGTCTTCAAATAAAGTTTTGACCATCCATTTATTGTGTTTTTTTATTTATTTTGGGGGTATTTAGAATTTATATAACTTCAAAAAGTACCATATTTTTGAATTTATATACTTCATACTAAATTATGCTTATTTTTGTTTTATTTTTTTTAAACTACATTAAAATATCATTCCCAATTAGTTCTTAGAGCTAAAACCTAAAGATACAAGATTAAGGAGTTTTTTTTCACTCAATTAACATTGTAGAATTGAGTAAAAAGTGTGTTCAGGAGGCAAACTTAGGAGAAGTAGCCAAGTCTTGTACCGCTCAGACCAAGGGAAGTATTTTTTAAAAATAAATCAAAACTATTTTGCGCAAATTTGTCCAGAATACGATTCAAGGGTTAATCTTTCGTATTTGTCAACTTTAAAATAGAAATACAACAGCCACTGTAATTTCGTTGTAATTTAATTTAGAAGTTGTGTGCTATATATACATTATGTATTTGTACTCTATGTACATTTTTGTGTAGGTTTTGAATGTGTACCGTTTGTGCACATTCAAAGGTTTTGAATTTATTGTGTGTTCTATGTACACAAAATCTTTCATTTGAAAGTCACGTCTAGTATTTGTAAAACTGAACGCTTAAACTACAGGTGGTCAGGCTTCGACACAGTCGAACACCGAGCTAAGTGAGCTGAATCTTATACTGTATCTGAACGAATGACCAGCACTGCATCTGTGGTTCGACTGGTCGAGACTGTGTTTCCAAGATGGCTCCCGTCTCTATATGTGAAGCGTCTCTGAGAGGGAAAATCTTCCGCCTCACGGGAAACATCAGATCGCACGCATTTCTATTGAAATGACTGGCAAACAGCCAAACGTGACGGCACCATAAAAATGTGACCAAAGCAGCAAAAGCCAGGAAAGCTGTCTCACGAGTTGTTGCAGCGGTTACACTGATACTGGTACTTGTAGTTGATGTCGTAGCTGTGGCAGCGGGTCACCATCGGGAGCTCGGGATGAGCCAGCATTGCTTTACGTGCATACAGCCTCCAGAACGGCCCGTGCCCGTCACGAACGCCGTTAATCAGCCACGTGGCAGCGTGACACAACTCATGCACCAGCGTGTCCCGTAGACGATCTGTCAGGGGAAACACATCACGTTAACCAGCGAGCATCAGATGAGCTGTTGAGCATTTTAAACCGGTGAAGACGAGCACCTGCAGAGTCGCACACTTTATCGGACAGCTCGATGCGGGCGTAGCGTTTCCCAGTGCCGCGCTCCTGGCCCGAGACGCAATCCCCGCCGTCTTACGCATCTTCTTGTTCCAGGTGACAGACATGTCCACGGGAAGCTGAGGGGTGGGAAGTAATGATTTTAAAACAACCAGAGACAGGCTTTTTCTCATTCCACTGCCCTCCATCTTTTAAAACACGTTCTGTGTGAATCTGGTGGTAGGGCCCTATAATTTCTGCGAATTACGGGATAAAAAGCACACTCTTTTTACAACTAAAATAACAGTAAAGGGTAAAAAAAAAATGAATTCCCAAAAGTAAACGGAAAAAGCGGAATTGCAAAAATTTAAGAAAAAGCGGGATTTGCAAAAATTAAAACGGAAAAAACGGAATTTAGGAAAATAAATGGAATTTGGGAAAAAATAAAACGGATTTTATAGGGCCCTATGGTGCGTTGTCGTCGACTGGTCAGTGTCTTATTATAAATTAGCCTAAAAGTGTTGTGACTGGTTGACACGTGCAACGCTATACAATTGCTATGGTGTTTTGCCTAATTGATAATTTAATAAGTGTTCATGAAAGGGGTCCAACTTGTCACACTTGAAGCACAAACATACACAAAAGGAGTTGTGGGTCACTTTGACCCTAGGGATGAATGGATGCGAGGAATGCTTCAGTACACATAGAAAAAACTAAAAATGCTCAAACTTTACCCAAAAATGAAGTG
Source organism: Hybognathus amarus (assembly GCA_030378365.1). Classification (NCBI taxonomy): domain Eukaryota; kingdom Metazoa; phylum Chordata; class Actinopteri; order Cypriniformes; family Leuciscidae; genus Hybognathus; species Hybognathus amarus. The sequence goes on from JAQIUQ010003354.1 coordinate 22,144, forward strand.
TGTAATGTCTACATGTGCATCTGAATACACACTGAAGAGAACCGACATTCAGGACCCAGAGGAACAGAGTGGCAAAGAGTTCTGAAATATTATGACGATACATAATTGTTTTCCCACAAGAGGTCAGCAAAGACGCCAAATGAGAAGATTTTGAGCTGAACTGAATAGGGTTAGCGTGAAATTGTGAGTTATTTCAAATTTTAGTTGAAAGAATGCAAGGAATGTCCTTAAAATACATTTTATTATTCACAGATCAAATCTAGTCATTTAAAAAGGTAAATAAACTAAAAATATATTTTTTTAAATCAGTCAAAGCTAAATAAAATTAGCTTTCTGTCAGTATAATTTTGACCAACGAGGAACTATGCGAGAGGACTGAGTTAGAGTGATATGTTGATTTCTGGCTCAGGTCAGGGGTCACCATCAGGTCTCTATAATAATGTATTAGCAGTTGTTCGATCCATCTCCACGGCTGACACTGAGTGCGTTTACATGCTCGATTCTTAACCCAACAATAGATGTAAACGCGTTAAACCATTTCCCTTTGTCACCCTAAGGTCATACACAGCTTTAAGAATGAACCAAATTTTTCCCTGATTTGTCCTTAAAACTGCGTTCTGTCAGCTTGTTTGAAGTGTGCATGTGTGAGATGAGACATAAAACAGTGTGCATGTGTGAGATGAGACATTTCAATGTGATTACGCAATGTGTCGCATCACAGCTAGTGCAAGACCAGCATCTGTGGTTAAAAGTATATAAATGTGTATTTTGTTATAAATATGTCGCTGGTTTATCTAGATCAGACTCTTATTCCTCGGCTGGATTCTGAAGCTGCACTGAAACTCACATCTGGACCTTCGACTGTAGAAATATCCTTAATTTCTTCGACTGAAGAGAAGAGAAGACATGAGACGTCTTGGATGGCGTGCGGGAGAGTAAATTATCAGTAAATGTTCATTCAGAGGTGAACTACTCCTATAAAGGGTGGATAAGACACATGCCTTTTGTGTGAGAGTCCCGGGTTCGAGCACCAATGTGTCCCTGAGTAAGACACTTATCCCCTAGTTGCTCCAGAGGTGTGTGACCTCTGACATATATAGCAATTGTGAAGTCACTTTGGATAAAGGCGTCAGCTAAATGAATAAAATAAGGGGTCATATAATGCCATTTTTTAATATGAATCTTTAGGGTCTAACTGAAAACTTTGTTAATACACTTTAATTAAAAATTCTCATTAGCAGGATTAAAAACAAAGGATTTAAACTAAAACACTGGATGGATTCTGATATGATGGTTGTGTACAGGCACTGCCAACACACACTTCAGTACAACCAACTTGACAGTGCAGTACACACACCGAATATGATGTGAATACAGTGTGGGTTTAAACGAACCTCGAACCCTGAACATCAGCCCTGGAGCTTCACATGTACCTGACTGTCAAACACGCTGGAGTTGTAGAGCTGGAAGAGTTTGGCGGTCAGCTCTCTCTCTTCTGTCTGAAGCTGCGGCCGAACGAGGATCCGGGGTCAGCCAGAGACTGCAGGAAGCATCCGGGGGTTTTACACAGCAGCGCTCTGGGAGAACACAGGGATACGAGCGTGTAAATTCAGTGTCTTCACAGTTACTTTCCCTGTGCAGCCTTCATCTTTCTCTACCGTGAACGAGATTATCATGTTATCCCTCCGATGCGGATGTACAGATCCAATGTCACATTTAAGGTTGATATTTCTCCTGGTTGTTCAGGAGTCTTAGCTTTATATATCACTCCATACTTCAGGATCCTCCTGCTGGACATATAAAACGCTTAAAGAAGCTTAAAGGACAACTCCGGCACAAAATGAACCTTTGGTCTAATTACACATTGTTACCTAGTCAACCGTTATCTGAGATTTGTTTTCATGATTGCCGCATGTAAATAGTTTTATCTATAAAAACAGTTTAGCCTATAATGCTAGTATAACGCTAGTATATAGGGCATAGAGTAATGACAAATAAAAATCGCATGTTATTACCACTAACAAGGCTCAAAATAGCCCCACACTAACACGGTAGCATAATAAGAGTCCCTACATTTAAACCGAAGCATTGAGAACTTTGTCAGCGTCCGTACAGTTTAATAAGAAGATATTTTATACACACAGTCAACTTCGCGAATACAGGAAGAAGCCATCTTTGAAATATAGTCTCTACCAGTCGATCTACGATCGCCGATCCAAGTGCGCTGAACTGTGCAGAATCTCATATAGTCCGTTGTTTCCGGAAGAAACACAAACACGAACCATTTTCTTCTCTTCAGTATGTACATGTTGCCTACTGTTCGCGCTCACCTTATCACCTTATTCACATCTCACCAGCGCACTTGGATCGGCGTTCGTAGATCGACTGGTAGAGACTATATTTCAAAGATGGCTTCTTCCTGTATTCGCGAAGTTGACTGTGTGTATAAAATATCTTCTTATTAAACTGTATGGACACTAACAAAGTTCTCAATGCTTCGGTTTGAATGTAGGGACCCTTATTATGCTACCGTGTTACGTGTGGGGCTATTTTGAGCCTTGTTAGTGGTAATAACAAGCGATTTTTATTTGTCATTACTCTATGCCCTATATACTAGCGTTATACTAGCATTATAGGCTAAACTGTTTTTATAGATAAAACTATTTACATTCGGCAATCATGAAAACAAATCTCAGATAACGATTGACTAGGCAACAATGTGTCATTAAACCAAAGGTTCGTTTTGCGCCAGAGTTGTCCTTTAATGGATGAATACAGTGATGTAAAAGACCAAACTCGCAGGCTAGCAGACTCAGAATATGAACTTAACGAGCAACATTAAAAGCGTTTCCCAGTGATATAACGGCATAAAGTTGTAAATGTAAAACTGGCTTGTTGGACATTCGCACATTTGGGGACCGTCTCTAAAGTTACATACGACATTGGTACACATGTTTCCATGGGCGTCGGAACCATTGTAAATGGCTTTGGACAAGACCCACCCACTTTTTAAGACCAATAATATTGGACCCACTCACTTTTACCATCTCTAATTCAGCGCATATGTCTGTTCACTCCTCAGAGCGCTGTCAGTCAAATCTAGTCCACTTGAGGAATGGCCAAATAAACTAAACTCCATGTCTGTTGAATAATTATAGTTCTCAACGAGCCGCAACTGACGAAAATCAGCCGCCCGCTGTCCCCTTTCAGTCTAATATTGTGTTGCAAACATCAAGAACAGCTTTTAGTCGTCAATGCTGGCAATGACAATGATATCAATAAGAGTTTCAGTGCAAACTGTTCAAAGGGCTTTAAACGACACCAGACGATGAATAAGGGTCTTATAAGCGAAACGATCACTCATTTAATAAATAAATAACAAAGTTTAAGTTTTATAAGCTCAAATGCTCGCCTTGCTCTGTTCTGTGAGTCTCCTGTTCGAACTCGTTCATCAAAATAAACAAATCTTTTTTCAGTGTCATTTGGTTCATTCAACGAACAAAATGAACGAGTTAACTCTATAAAAAGAATCGTTCATTTTGATGAACAGAGCAAGCGATCATTTGTGCTTATAAAACTTAAACTTTGTTATTTATTTATTAAATGAACGATCGTTCGCTTGATAGACCCTTATTTAGTCGTCTGAATGAATTTAAAGTCCTTTGAACAGTTTGCACTGAAACTGTCTTTTGGAACTTGAACCGTTTCGGACCCCATTGAAGTCCATTATATGGAAAAAATCCTGGAATGTTTTCATCAAAAACCTTAATTTTGTTTTCGACTGAAGAAAGAAAGACATGGACATCTTGGATGACATGGGGGCGAGTAAATTATCAGCAAAAGTACTCTTTGAATTCACAACATGGAGTTTAATTTACTTGTTTAATTAGAAAGACACCAAAATACATGAAATGGCACATGTGTTCACGTGCTATGAAAAATGTGATATTTTCCGCTTGTGAACTGGTATTTACCAGTGTGTTGCGTTCAAGTGCTTTTGTTGTCGTAATGTGCTAAAAAGATGGAGATCCAGACCTGTTATTCAGTTAAAACTATTTTTAGTCATCTGCTACAGCTCAAACAGTGAATGATATGCTGTGAATAATATGCTGTATATTTTCTAGATTATGAACAGTACGTATTTTTACCATTCACGACTCTCACGTTGCTCTCGCCATTTTGAAAAGGTCAAAGGTTTTCTCATCTCTCAAAATATTAAACGAGTTGCCCAGTGGAAACTACCACATGAGGGTGTTCAATGTGCATTTTGATGTTTACCATAGCACGTGAACGCACCATTACTCCAGTAATATTTTTCTGGGGAGGACACACACACTGTTCCCTTCAGACACCCATGCAAGTTTCTAAGCTGTTCCAGTACCTGCTGCTGGGAGGCGCTCTGGGCTCAGGTTCGGCTCACGGGGTCGGCTCAAAGGACTCTGGGTAACTGGCGCTCCGGTACCAGCTCTCTTACCCACAGCAGACGGGGTCGAACAAACAGGGAGCTCGTGGTTTGGGTTCTACATCAGATAGAGAAAACATGAAAAAAGAACAAATATTTACTCACTAAAGTGTTCCTGAACACCATCATCCACAAGAGAACATGACAGAGCTGCGATCAAGGCATGTGTCGATCCAGTTGAGTGCAGAGGCATTTTGGATTGAAGCGGCCCATAATCACAGCCACTGAAGCCGTATCAGACTGAGCAGACTCTGAGTATGAGGACGTCAGGCTAGAGGAACGCCACAGCGACTACAAGAACCTCAATAAGGGGGAGTTGTGGACAGGAATTGCAGAGCAAATATGATTCAGAGTGAAGCATCACTCGCTTGGGTATGAACACAGAGACTTTGACATTGAGCAGACTGTGCTGGTGTGTGTGTGTGTGTGAGCTGTACCTGCAGGTGTCCTCGGGCTGGCTTGGGCTCGGCCGGTGAGACCCTGGTTCTGCCGGACCCGGTCCAGTAACGACTGGAACTCCTCCTCGGAGCTGCCGGTGTCGTCTCTGGGAGTCACCGGGACACGAGGCTTGACCTCTCGGGTGTGTCGGGTCCTCCAGGTGCTCGTGATCACGGCGCTACTGTCCTCATCACTGTCGCTCAGGAACACCGGGGGGTCACAGCGGGGCGGGGGCGTTTCTCACTCTTCTGGACGGGGTTAGGAGTTCTAGCACTGGCTTTCCCTGTACAACAAACACACAAAACTTGATAGTGGCTATTTTATATTAAAGGAACAGAGGTGTGTGATCCATAAATGAATAATTCAGAACCGGATCAACAGATTCATTAAAATGATCAGACTCAAAGAAGCATTCACTTATTAATATGATGACTAAGCAAATCTAATTTATATCACACTTTGGAAGCCCCCTTGTGGTGTAAATCCAGCGTTTAATGTTGTTTATATGTGTATGTGGTGTGTTTAATCTGCTTTAACACACACCATGTGTAAGTTGATAAGTGGACAGCATTGCTGAGTATTTCCTGCTTAAAACTGCAGTGAACCAAAGACAGTCTCAAACACACTTTGAAATCGCTGGTGTTTCTGACGTCACAAACCACCTTGTAACCAATCAGATCAACGTGTGATCGTCAACCAGTGGATCTCTGAGTGAGTGAGTGGAGGCGGGGCTCATTTGCATATTCATAGAACCGCACATACTAAATGAGGCAAGGTGTCGAAGTTACATTCAAGATATTTTAAGGCATGAAGAATTTTTTTTCAAGGAAAAACAGTTTAAACGTCATTTTGGTGATCAAAGTTTTGAGTCGGGATGCGCCGAAATTCAAAATTTTCCAAAAATCGAAACCAAATTTGTTTTATTAATCTCTTATTTTAAATTCTTTTTTTTTTTATAATTGCATTATAATTGGACTTAATTCAATTCAATATATTTACTAAATCTGATTTTTGGTTTTTAAATACAAGCAAATAACCATATTTTTGTGGTTATTTTATTTAAATAACCACACTTAACAAAAATTGGACCGAAAATAGGCCTATAATATATATGTATATGTGTGTATATATATATAATATATATGTATACATGTATACATGTATACATGTATATGTATACATGTATATATGTGTATATGTGTATATATATATATTAAATATCAATATTTTCATTATCTTTATATCAATATATTATTCTTCATTCAGTTCTATGCAATAGAATCAGATTTACTTTTTGATCAATATTCAAAATAATGTATAGTCCTACAAAGCTATTATTTCCGGTATCAGAATTGTGCATCTTTTAATAAATTTCAGAAATGTCGGTGCATCTCCAGTCTTAAGGGATACAATGATTGACTACAGGGATTTATGTGTTCACCTGTTCGCACGCATACAAAGACAGATAAATAATGTGCAGTTTGTGTATTTTAAAGTTGGAAAGAAACAAATGTATCTTTTCTTCCCTATTGTGACGTAAATATCCAGGAGAGACGCTTCTGGAGCAATTGTAGGGAAGAGAAGGTGCCGCTGATGGAGTGAGGGGAAGTTATTCTGATTCAACATGAGTTTAACACAATAATGATAAATAAATACTGCTAAAAATCCATTAAAAAATAAGATTGGTCATGTGACTTAACAGAAACATACCTTTATTGATGGAAGGCTTCCTCTCAGAGACAAAATCCTCATCGGATGAAAGGCTGTCCACTATGAAGCGTTTCAAACTGAGGGGGAAATAACAGCGGATGATTGACAGTGGTGATAAATGATGATAAACTGGTGTAGATCTGTAACACTGACCGGTCATCACCGCTGCTCACCGACTGAGGCCTGATCGCTTTAGTCTGAGGGGTTTTCACTCGATTTAAAACTGGACAGAAAAATGTACATGTAAAAACTGTGTGACATCTTATTGGATTTGAAAGCGGATGATAAAGAACTTACATATTTCAAAGTCATCGTCACTATCTGAAGACAAAACTGGAATCGGTTCTCTCAGAGGAAGAAAAAAGGTGATTTAGTTTATATGGGGATCGACTGATTCCTACTCGCGTCCTCAGTCCACAGCAAACACATTAATGAAGTAAACAACGTCCACAGCAGTGTATTCATTTTTTTTTTTTGGCCAAAATATTTTTACGATTTTCTTGATGTAAATACAATCCCAATTTGTCCACGCGAACATAATGACTGCATTACATGAATTTAATCCCATTAAAAGGCAAGAATTACACAGGAAGAAACTAATACAGTGAACGCTTCTCTCTACAACATAGGACATTAAGCATAAAAATAAAAACATGCAACAATGCACAGAAAAGTGTTTTTCTTTAATCAAAATATGTTTGGTGACTTAACTGAAATGAATGTAACACACATCTGCATCATAATTAAATAAAATAAGGAATGGAATTCGAATAGCATTAATCAGTGTGCTGTGATTGGTTGGGAAATGTCCCGCCCCTTTCCTTACCCATCAGTTTAACGCCCTACTAACTAACTCAACGATGGTCCTCAGTCACTTCTGACCAAATAATTTTCTGTTTTGAGAAAAAAAAAAGAAAAAAAAAACGGCTTCATTGGAAGGTTATGATACTTGGTGACTTTTCTGGCATTTGGTATGTGAATTCAAAAAAAAAAAAATGAGGTTATGATTGAGCATGCTAAGTGGTCGTAAAAAAATAGTCACACTCGTAGTCTTCAGTCAAAAATGACCCCAATAGGAAATGAATGGGAAATTGACAAAAACACTTTTTTTTTATTCACATTTTTAAAAATATTATTCTACATAAAGTGTTATAATTGAATTAATTGCATTTTTGATACAAATTCTAAAAAAAGGGTATAAAATTTGCTTATAGCGACACAAGCTTCTCTTTCTAATCCAATGATTGGCTGTAATTATAATGCAAAAACTACGTTTTTTATTACTATTTCTATAAAAAAAATCTAAAACTTAAGAAATCATTTTTGAGATTGTTTCAAATATATATTATTTAATATAAATATATATATGAGATTGTTACAAATATATATTAAAATCCATATCCAATTTATATAATGCCTCTCCATAGAGAGCTGTACATGCTATCTAGTGGTTACACAATGGTTCTACACTTTTTCTCTATACTGTAACCAGATTTTCTTCAAAACATATTTTATTTCTGAAGGCCTAGACTCTATATTAAACTAAAATTATGCATTAATAATTAACAAAAAAATAATATATAGAGAAAAATATATTTCCAATATTGCATACATATTAATAAATTCAATCAAATTGTCTCAAATTATTAACAAGAAAAATAATAAATATTATAGAACAAAAATAAATTGCATTGGTTTTTACTGGAATGGAGGAAGTTTCCTTTTCAGGTGTCCGGTCACTTCTGACCGGGAAGGCCCAGGACGTGACTCCTTAAACAGAAAACCATCAGAGGGTTAATTATTATAATGAGGAATAGTGTGACGTGTTCATTCCCGGAAGAAACTCAAGACTACAATGGAGGCGCTTCAGGAGTTCAGAAACACCGACACTGATATAGAGAAGAACTTTTTTTCATGCTCTGCAACATTACACACTAAACACAGATGAACATGTGAAAACAGCAGAACAGGAATCTGAAGTGCAATCCGTCTGCTAGGTAATATGATGCTAGTATAGCAAGTATCAAATATAAAACATCCTCACCTTGGCTTCTGGGCAGCTGATGCAGATTGTTTTAATGTGGATTTTGGAGTAGCCTTTGCAGCAAGAACTGGAGAAATTAAAATCAAACACAATTAATTCATTCTTTGCATATCATAAGAACCCATTCAAGCAGATAAAGTGTTCAAATGAAACCAAACCGAAATACGGCTGCATCTGAAGTCATGTTTCTTCTCTACTCTAGCGTTTGTATTGTCTGAATGCACAGTGTTCATGAGCAGGAAAAAGTAGCGGATGACTGGTGAGATTCTGACACTATCCCATGATGCCACAGGGCAGGAGTTATGAAAGACAGTGAAGCGACTGGTAGATCATATGATGACAACATGGTGAATGTAGTGTGTTTCTTGAGCATCAGATCATCATATTAGAGTGATTTTTGAAAGATCATGTGACACTGAAGACTGGAGTAATGATGCTTTGATCACAGGAATAAATTACACTTTACTATATACACTACCGGTCAAAAGTTTAGGGTCGGTAAGATTTTTTATGTTTTTAAAAGAAGTCTCTTCTGCTCACCAAGGCTGCAATTTTTTGATAAAAAATACACAAAAAACACAGTAATATTGTGAAATATTCTGACAATTTAAAATGACTTTTTTTATGTTAATATATATTAAAATGTAATTTATTCCTCTGAATTTTCAGCATCATTACTCCAGTCTTCAGTGTCACATGATCCTTCACAAATCACTCTAATATGATGATTTTATGCTCCAAAAACATGTATGATTATTATCCATGTTGAAAACAGTTTTATTTCAGGATTCTAGAAAGTTCAAAGAACAGCATTTATTTATTTAGAATCTTTTCTAACATTATAAATATCTTTACTGTAATTTTTTGTGAAGGATCATGTGACACTGAAGACTGGAGTAATGATGCTGAAAATTCAGCTTTTTTTCAGAGGAATAAATTACATTTTAATATATATTAACATAAAAAAGTCATTTTAAATTGTCATAATATTTCACAATATTACTGTGTTTTTTGTGTATTTTTTATCAAATAATTGCAGCCTTGGTGAGCAGAAGAGACTTCTTTTAAAAACATAAAAAATCTTACTGACCCTAAACTTTTGACCAGTCAGTGTATATTCACATAGAAAACAGCTATTTTAAATCATAATATTTAACAATATTAGCGTGTTCTGCTTGTTTTTTTAATTAAATCAATGCAGCCTTGATGAGCAGAAGAGACAAACCCCGATCCCAAACTCCTGAACGGTGGTGTGTGATTTGAGATCAGCCTTACACTGATCGAAGTCGTCATCATCTGAAGTCAGGAACTCCTCCGGAGCGTGGTTCTCCTTGCCCGAGCCGTCGGTGTTAAAGCTGCCCAGCGCTGGACGCCGGCTCTTCTTCAAGCTCTTCCTCAGCTGCGAGAGAAGGACAGGTGTGGTGAAACGGGATCATGGGACGGGTTGTTTTATAAAAGACGTATGTTGATTATAAGCACTAACCTTCTCTTCAGCTTCATCAAGACCCCCGTTTCTGTCCCAGCCCAGCTTCTCTGAGACTCTCTGAAACAGAGACACGGTCCCGGGATCCATCGCCTCCGGAAGACTGCGGATCGTACCACGAACACGACACTCTCCTGCGGTCACGTGACAATGTTATACTCAATCTATGGGCTTTTCGTATATTTGCTTTGAAATAAATCAAATTGATAAAATGTTATCTTCTTAAATACATGATGAATACTTTACATTATGTTTGCATTGAAATGGATAAATAAAACGAATAAAATATTAAATATATGATGAATACAATACATTAATTTATTTCAAAATGAGTAAAATTGTGTATTTGCATTAAATTGGATGAATAAAATGAGTCAAATATTAAATGAATACAATACATTAACTTATTAAAAAGTTAAATGGTGTGTTTGCATTGAAATGGATGAATACATTCAATAAAACATTAAATATATGATGAAAACAATACATTAACTTTAAAAAGAGTAAAATAAGGAAAATGTAACTTTCATGGTTTTACTGTATGTTGCTTTACTACTACAATAAAAATAGAGTAAAATTATGTTTGCATTGAAATAGATATAAAAATGAATCAAATATTAAATATATGATGAATACGATATAACGTAAAACTAGTAAATCATGTTTGCATTAAAATAGATGATTAAAATTAGTCAAATATAAAATATCTGACGAATACAATACATTAACTTTTAAAATAGAAGTAAAATTGTGTGTACATTGAAATAGATTAATAAAATTAATTAAAATAGTAACTATATGCTAACTTAAAAAAACAAGTAAAATTATAATAGTGTTAAACAACACAACATATTAGTAATACGAAACTGCAAAAGCTGGGTACACGTGAAATAATAGATATTAAACATTAATATAACATAAAACTAGCATTAAAACATAACAAATGACAACATTTATGCCCGTTTGATATCTTTCTGAACACATAATCAATGAGGCTGTGGTTTAACTAAACAACCGAGCACGTGCCAAACACACACGCTTACTAACACACGGAAATTTAACTTTAACCAAAATGTGTTGCTATTTTAACATACCTTATAAAAGCGGGTTGATATATCGCGCCTTCAATCGCATTTAATAAGCTTCAAACATCAGATCGGTGCGCGACTCCACAACATTCAAATTCAGCACACCGGAAACCGTCATCAGTGTGAGGAATGTAAACTTCCGGCCTCAGCAGCACTCCCCGTGAGAGGGGTTTATAATTATACACAACACAACCCTACAGTTTACTGATTTGCCAAAAAGCCTAATATTTCATTAATTAAATAAATAAATAAAAATAAACATCACGAAAAGTTTTTTTTAACCCTTTAAGGTACGCACCATGAAAAAAGCAAAGGAAAATTATTTCTTTGCATTTTTTATTCAATTATGATAATAACAACAATCAAAAAAAAATTAATTAGACCCTACAGTATTTTAGATGTGTCTTCTAGAGACGTTTGTTCATAATAAAAGAACAACATTCAGAAAAAGTCATATCAAGTGCAATTTCTTGACTACTTTCTTGGCTCCATCATGGTTTCGTACTGTAAAATGATTTGACGTCCATTTATCAAGTCTAAAACATAAAGATTTTTTTTTATTACCAACCATGTACTCTTACAATGTTTGTCATATAGTAATACACAAACATAGTCAATTTTAAATTATGAAATTAATAGTAACACCAGAATTGGTATTAATTCTTCAAATTTATTCTTGATATTTACCATATACAGAACAGAAATGGTAAATATATTGATCAAACATTTTTCATCATATATGTAATTGAATGATATTAAATTAATAATTTTAACAACACTAACCCTTTTGTTCATTGTAAATATCTAATTTTACCAACATTAGGTAACTTTACCAACATTAGCTAATTTTACCAAGCTAGCTAGCTCTCTACTATAAAGTGACATCTCAACCGTTTGGTAAAGCATGTTTTGAAAAAAGATTATTTGACCCATATAAGACTTATATTTGTTTAACCAAGTTACATAATTCTGTTTAACAACTACTCTGAAACAATAATAGGTCAACAAAATAGTGTTACTTTTAAAAGTACCGCCTGGACTGGCTGCAGTAACACGTCTCTGTCCATGCTGGGGCGCTCGCGGGTCGAGTGCAGAATGAATGGGAGTCAATGGGGTTTCACCCCAGAAATCCACTTTTCTCAGGATGCAATTTTTTGTCAAGTAATTTTAAAGTTGCATTTAAAAGGGAGAGCTAAGATAATACACTCAGCTGAAAATTTAATTTTTAAGTTCATTTATCTATTCTAAAAATCCGTTCAAAAATGTGATGACGTCACACAATAGCAGAATGCTAACGTGTTCCGGCCAACAACGGCCTAACCTGTAAGAAATCAAAAGGACATAAGTACTCGTTCATTCGACTTTTGGCCTATAATCTATATTGAACTTGCGGAATCAACAATAAAATATATGTTAATTTAACGACAAGTAGGTGAAAGAGACACATTTAGCCGTTTAGCCCCATAGACTCCCATTCATTCTGCTCTCGCCCGCGATCACCTCCAGTGGAATTCTAATGGAACTGCAACCAAGATGATACACAATAGGGCTAATAGGAAGTGCCAAGGCTCTCCAAGGGACACTGAAAAGGCATGCCGCTCACAGACACAGTGTCATCTAGTGGATTTTTTTAGCATTGCACAACTACACCAAACGGTAGAGATGGCTCATTCAGGTTGAGTTAAGCTTGATGCATTTTTCAATGAAATATGGACTTAAAGTGTGGTCTACCAAATGGTTGAGATGTACCTTAAAGGGGTTAAAGATGTTTTTTTATTATATCTGCAGGCACTGATCAAAATAGTAAAAGCAAACGTTTAAATGTCAGAAAGAAATAGCTAATTCAAAATGTAACTTGGCAACGGAGTGCCCACAGAAATGCCCATTTCTTATAGACTAATAATGCAAAGACTAAAAAATATGATTTGTTTTTAATATAACATTATTTGTGTGTAAACATTAGCAGGTTTCATTCCGAAAATGATTTTTAAAATACACGTTTACTCAACTAGTTTCATATTCAATTTAGTCCAATATTTAGAAATCTAATGTGAAGAGTTTCCATATGTGTCATGACAGACATAGAAATAGTTGTCAAACTAGTACCTAAACACTAATCTGAGGCAGCAAACATGTAACTTAATATAAAATTAATTTGATTATTAAAGTACGCATTAAGTTATTTTTTCTTCAGCAATTATCTTTATGTATTGCTAAAGTTTCAAAAAATTAAACCGATACACATGACAGGTTTACAGCTGAAACTCAAAACATTAGAATATGGTGCTTAAGTTAATTTAGGCTATTTCAGTAAACTTAAAAAGTGAAACTATAGACATTACATGCAGAGTCAGATCAAGTCTTTATTTGTTATAACTGTGATGATTATGGCTTACAGATATGAAAACATTTTCAAAATATTCTAATTTCGACTTTGGGGTTTTCCTATCTGCATTAAACATCAACATTATAACAAATAAAGGCCTGAAATATCTCACTTTACATATGTATGATATCCATTATAACAAATGCGACCCTTGGATCTCCCAGCGCTGTGTAGGAACAGTGTGTTTAGGAGCGGTGTGTGTAGAAACAGTGTGTGTGATCCATACAAGAACACAAATGCATTGGAATCAAGAACAGAGATTTCATTTATCAAACATCTTTATTAGCTTTTCAATTATTTAAAAAGGCAAATAAAGACATAAAAATAAACTAATAAAACAATAAAAGTACAGATAATAAGCAGTAGCACACTATGGAAACCTGAATCATTGAAAAGATCTTTATTCAAACGTTTTTATTCCCATAAATATATGACTGTCCTGAAGAATGAACGCGATCATATAATCGGATGTTTATGAGCAATATCACACTCATGAGCACGTGACGTGGCTCTATATGGAGTCAGATGGGCTTCAGCATCAGTTTAGTGTGAAAAGTATTAACACTAATTAAAATTAAACGCTAACGTTACATATATTGCCTTTTAATAACTCGAGCACTTTTCCTAAATATGACATTGACTTGACTTTTCCAGGAGTTATTTTTCAAAAAATTAAATTCAAAACCTTACAGCGCTCACACACACACGAGACTATCGCTCTACACTGGCCAAGAGGGCACTAGTGTTTTGGGCATTTTCACGAAACAAAAATGACATACTAATTTTTGTTTAACCCTTTTAAGTCCGCACCAAGAAAAATAGTTATGGATTTTTTTTCTTATCTTGTTATATCGCTAGTAACCACACTCTGATTTTTTTTCCAACACATCCCATATTTTAAAATATAAGCCTCTACCAAATGGTTGAGATGTCACTTAATGGTAATAAATGGTCCCCGTCATAATTTATGATCAAAACCATTTCGTCTTGACAAACACATTGTCAAAAAGGTCTCAAGGTTCCATATTTTGTAAAATAAGTGATATTTGGACAAAAATATATATAATTTGTTAGAGCAGAATGCATACAATTAAATTCAATGGAATGTATGTCATTTTTGGTATTACACCTAAACACAATCTCATGAGAACTTCAATTTTTGTGAACACAACTTGGTTAGATATATGGCTTTGATTTTATAGTAACTTTATAGGAAAAAATATTTTATAAAATATAAATTTTATATAAAAGAAAAAAATATTTAGTAGAGTAGTATATTTGATTTAATGTAAACTTAAAACCATAACTTTTTCATACTTCTATTTTTTGCAGTCCTTTTACTTCAGCAATAATCAGCAGTGTTTTCTTTAAAACAAGACTAAACTTAGGTCTTTATTCCAAAGTTTGGTTGAGCATGTTTTTGAAAAATTATTCAAGTTTTTTCATAGCACCAAGTAACATCATTTTGTAAAGTTTAGGCTTTTACAGTGTAAAATGTAAAAAAGGTTATGCTAAGCCTAGGGTGATTTATTTGTTTCTGACATCCATGTTATAAGAAGTGTTGTGACCAGTGCTTAACCAAATGATAACGATGGCTCAATCAGTGTGAGTTAAGTTAGGTACTCATCTCAATCAAATATAGTGACTCAAAATGTGCTCAACCGTTTGGTTCAGAAGTCAGTCAGTTAAAGTCATAATATAACTTTAATATGCATTTTTTTATTTAAAAAAATAAATGGCCGATGTCTACCTTACCAACAGGGGACGTGTATATTCTGCAATGGATCTGTGTGTGTGAACAGTGAAGTGAACTGGCAGTGAAATCTGTAATCACACACTCTCTCTCTCTGGAAGAGTGTAACCCAGTGTGCAGGATGGAGGACACACACAACCCCCGTGTAGAAACATCTTTAGCATTTCTTTATTGAACTAAACTGAACACAGCGATCAAATTTACATTGGGTGCACATCACAGTTCAGTCAGCAACAAACGTAACAGCAATATAATCACAATACCCAGGATGTTACTATTGTTAGTTTCATAATGTGTCGGCTCCTAAAGGACTGGAACAACGGAACAGAAAGCGATGCGCGTGCACCTCTCTCCAAGGTCCGCCACATCTCTATTTCAGTTTCTGCAAGAGCGCCTCGCCGAAGTGACACTGACAGCATAAATAAAACCAGTTCATAGGAAGACAGTGTACAAAACCAGAACATCGGAGAACATACTTACCTACACCTTTCCTGGTAAAACCATAAAAAAACAAAGAGAAGTCAGGAGTCGGACACTTGAGCGGTTTGCAGGCCTTGTCAGCGTGTAATAACACACTCCTCTGGTTAGCGTGTTCACATTCAGCGTGTGCTCAAAAACAAGAGAGGAAGTATTATCTATGGACTGCATACGGACACAGAGTTGGCATTGGGTTCGAGGGAGAGACTGGAGATCCGAGGTGTGCATCCGTCACCCGGGGTCAAGCCAAGCTGGTTCAAGACGCACATAAGCTAACTCGCTAACAAAAACAGAAAAAACCCTATCTGTGTTGATTATCTGTGTGTACATTTGCAGGATCCACTTCTAATCAACCACAGAAAAACAAACTAAACAAAATCAGTGGAGCCAACAAACATCAATATCGTCAGGCGAAGGGGAAGTGCGGTCTCGAGTACGGCTCAGCGGGAACTAAAGCTGTCCGGGGTGATCGTGCTCACCTGTGGCTCATCGAGTCTCTGACACACACTCACACACTCACACACACACACATGCAGTGCTGGCCTCGCTCAGGTGCTCTCGCTGCTCTCGGCGGACTGTATCTTCACCAGGTGGTCTGGCTTGGCTCCGGTGGCGTGACGCTCCCACATCTGCAGGTACAGCCGCTCCAGGTCCAGCGTGTACTGTTTGGTGTTGAAGAGCGGGCTGCAGATGCGCTGCTTCCACACGCGGGAGCGCACCTTCTTCAGGCTGAGCGGGAACACAACAACAGCAGGGTTAAGCAGAGCTCATCCAGTGCTAATTCACTTCTATCTAGTGTTTGCATGTAAATGTGTGTTTGCAGTGTGTGGACACAACCATACAAGGGAAAAGTCCGATTTTTTTTTTTCTCAAAAAGTCAAAACACTCAAAACATTTGGATTTTCTGAGCAATAGATCATATAGCTCATGCTCCGCCCACGACCACTGACGGACTGTCACGTATTAGCATATTTCCAACATTGGTATTTCCCATATTAGCATATTTCCCATATTACTGCATTTTTCCCATATTAGCACATATTTCCCATACTAGCATATTTCCAACATTGGTATGTTTCCCATATTAGTGCTTATTTCCCATATTAGCCTAATTAACCATACTAGCATATTTCCCATATTAGCATATTTCCCATATTAGCATATTTCCCACATTGGTATTTCCCATATTACCATATTTCCCACATTGGTATTTCCCATATTAGCACATATTTCCCATACTAGCATATTTCCAACATTGGTATATTTCCCATATTAGTGCTTATTTCCCATATTAGCCTAATTAACCATACTAGCATATTTCCCATATTAGCATATTTCCCACATTGGTATTTCCCATATTACCATATTTCCCACATTGGTATTTCCCATATTAGCACATATTTCCCATACTAGCATATTTCCAACATTGGTATATTTCCCATATTAGTGCTTATTTCCCATATTAGCCTAATTCCCATATTAGCATATTTCCCATACTAGCATATTTCCCATATTAGCATATTTCCCATATTAGCATATTTCCAACATTGGTATATTTCCCATATTAGCATATTTCCCATATTAGCATATTTCCCATATTAGCACATATTTCCCATATTAGCATATTTCCAACATTGGTATATTTCCCATATTAATGCATATTTCCCATATTAGCATATTTCCCATACAAGCATATTTCCAACATTGGTATATTTCCCATATTAATGCATATTTCCCATATTAACCTGTTTCCTATATTAGCCTATTTTCCATATTAGCCTATTTCCCATATTAGCATATTTCCAACATTGGCATATTTCCCATATTAGCGCATATTTCCAACATTAGTATAATTCCCATATTAGCGCATATTTCCAACATTAGTATATTTCCCATATTAGCACATATTTCCCATATTACTGCATTTTTCCCATATTAGCATATTTCCCATATTAGCATATTTCCCATACTAGCATATTTCCCATATTAGCGCAAATTTCCCATATTAGCATATTTCCCATACTAGCATATTTCCCATATTAGCACATATTTCCCATACTAGCATATTTCCAACATTGGTATATTTCCCATATTAGTGCTTATTTCCCATATTAGCCTAATTCCCATATTAGCATATTTCCCATATTAGCATATTTCCCATATTAGCATATTTCCCATACTAGCATATTTCCCATATTACCATATTTCCCATATTAGCATATTTCCCATATTAATGCATATTTCCCATATTAGCCTATTTCCCATATTAGCATATTTCCCATACTAGCATATTTCCAACATTGGTATATTTCCCATATTAATGCATATTTCCCATATTAACCTGTTTCCTATATTAGCCTATTTTCCATATTAGCCTATTTCCCATATTAGCATATTTCCAACATTGGCATATTTCCCATATTAGCGCATATTTCCAACATTAGTATAATTCCCATATTAGCGCATATTTCCAACATTAGTATAATTCCCATATTAGCGCATATTTCCAACATTAGTATATTTCCCATGTTAGCACATATTTCCCATATTACTGCATTTTTCCCATATTAGCATATTTCCCATACTAGCATATTTCCCATATTAGCGCATATTTCCCATATTAGCATATTTCCCATACTAGCATATTTCCCATATTAGCGCATATTTCCCATATTAGCATATTTCCCATACTAGCATATTTCCCATATTACGCAAATTTCCCATATTAGCATATTTCCCATACTAGCATATTTCCCATATTAGCGCATATTTCCAACATTGGTACATTTCCCATATATAGCCTATTTCCCATACTAGCATATTTCCCATATTAGCATATTTCCCATATTAGCCTATTTCCCATACTTAGCGTATTTCCTCATATTAGCCTATTTCCCATATTAAGCGCATATTATCAACATTGGTATATTTCCCATATTAGCGTATTTCCCATATTAGCGCATATTATCCAACATTGGTATATTTCCCATATTAGCCTATTTCCCATATTAGCGCATATTATCAACATTGGTATATTTCCCATATTAACGTATTTCCCATATTAGCGCATATTTCCAACATTGGTATATTTCCCATATTAGCCTATTTCCCATATACAGCGCATATTATCACCATTGGTATATTTCCTATATTAGCGTATTTCCCATATTAGCGCATATTTCCAACATTGGTATATTTCCCATATTAGCCTATTTCCCATACTAGCATATTTCCACATATTAGTCATATTTCCCATATTAGCCTATTTCCCATACTAGCGTATTTCCTATATTAGCTATTTCCCATATTAGCGCATATTATCAACATTGGTATATTTCCCATATTAGCGTATTTCCCATATTAGCGCATATTATCCAACATTGGTATATTTCCCATATTAGCCTATTTTCCATATTAGCGCATATTATCAACATTGGTATATTTCCCATATTAGCGTATTTCCCATATTAGCACATATTTCCAACATTGGTATATTTCCCATATTAGCCTATTTCCCATACTAGCAAATTTCCTATATTAGGCGTATTTCCATATTAGCGCATATTTGCCTATCTCACGTTCCAGATGAAGAGGGAGAAACAGAAATCATGGTCTATCAGCCCAACCCTATTAAACATGTCTCGTTTAGAAAGCAGAAACTGACAAAATGAACTTACAGATTCCATATCAGTGCCGAGCTTCACGGCGACGTCTTCATACTCCTGCCGGCTCTGAGCGATCAGTTCAAGGCAGCCGAGACACGTGAGCTGAGAGGCGGCGATCGTGACGCCAGCGTCTCTCCTGCAGGAAACAGAGGACACAGGAGACATTCACACATACTCTGAAGAACACATGAGGTAGGGTGCCTGCGCTAAAGTCACACTTGACTGGTTGTACTTCGCAGCATCTTTTTCCACTAGTGTGATCAACACACTATAGTTCATTTCTGTGAGGAGAGCAAAATAAAGCAAACTGTGACGTATTATACCCATAAACTCTTGCATACAAGAGACTTCCAGTAAAAACACTTTGAGCTGATGGTGTTCTGCTGAAGTGTGTTTTACTGCTCTTTTTACACACACACTGAACAACATGAAGCATTGCTTGGTCACTGGTTGAGCTAAACTGGTATTATCTAATTGTGTAGTTAAATTTAACAGATATTCAACATAATTCATGTGTGAGAGTCCAACAGAAGGACAAAACCAGTCAAATATCCACTGATCTGAGAACTGAGTTCTGCTCATATTTATCACCATTTTATAAACTATAGCGAATAAACTGATAATGTGAGAAATGTTGAAGGTGTGTGAATACATTTTGGTTTGACTGTATTCTGAAGAAAGCATAAGGTCCACACTTGACTGGTTTATTTAGCGTCCAAAATGGAGTACTTCCCTACTATATATATAGACGAAAAACAGTGTGCCAAAGAAGCAGTATGTCCAATCACATAGTATTTGAAAAACAGTAGGTGAAAAGTCCCAACTGTGAAAAGCAAACCAACTGACGCTGAACTGGCTGTGGAAGTTCCCGGTTCTGGGCGTGTTCGCACCGCAAGAAACTAGGAACGATTTTAGAGGAACTCATTTACTCCAGAGTCGGCTCTAAACCAGCGCTATAGGATCTATCCGTGACGTCAGTGCGAACAGTGATTGGCCAAATGAATGTGAAACACCAGCAGCCAGCCATATAAAAAAAGCTGTGTGAACACAGATTACAGCCTGTATATTTACTCCAACACTAACTCTACGAACATGTAAAATGTGTGTGTAGTGATAAGAGCCTCTTAATCGATCAAGAGAAACATGATTCTGTATTTCTGCTCAGCAACACTGAACATCAACTTTTGTTAATCTTTTACCGTGTCTTTCTAGAGAAACAGCAGATAATTATCGTACTCCGAATCTCAGTCTCGTGCATACGCATCAAATCATGTACATGAGGGTCTCGCCACACGCCCCTAAGCCTTCAGAGTGTGTTACCTGGCATAGTGACCATGGCGTCCCGGCCACAGCACATCCATGCCTGTGGTGTCTCCGTGCAGAGCTGGGTGTCCAGGCACACGTCGGCCAGCTGACCTCGCCGCACGTGCTCCTCCTTCGGGGCCACCGGGGAGAAGATGATGCGGGACGGCGGGCAGGCCCAGGTTCTGGGCGTACTGCTGGATATTGGGCTCTGCGCACGGCCGGGAAGCGCAGCAGCCACAGCACACTGTTGGGCACACGCTTCAGGATCTGCACAGCGAGGAGAAACACACATTATGGGTGTTTTTATCTGTTTTCTCTAATCATGTTGCGCTGATTCCAATTTGTGTTTCTACTGTATAGACAAGTGTTACTGATAAAAGCCTTACATTGGCCCACATCTGCAGGGTGGGAGGGTCAATCTTATAGAGCTGGTTAAAGTTGCAATAGACAATGGCGTCTTCAGGAAGGCCGCATTGCGAGCGGGTGGTCACCACAATCGTTCCTGGGAACTTCTTCTCGGCTTGCCGCCTTGTTGTCTGATCTAAACAGAGGTTGAAGAACACATGAGTCACCGTCTCAGGGACTGCAAAGACAAGCATGTTCCCTAAAACAGTGTCGCCCATCCTAACTCCCATCTCCGCCACCGTGTCTGTGCCCTACAGCAGTGATGTGAAGGCCCGAGTGAAGGGGAAATGCCTATGCACATGTCCTTTCTAAGCGTGTCTTTCTCGGCGCAGCTCAAGTGTGCCATACCTGCAGAGCTACAGTCCCAGATACTACAACCTCCTCCAATGTAAAAATCTGAAAAACAACAACATAGGTAATATTCTGACTCTGCCGACTATCATCAAATCGTCTTTTGCCAGATCTTTCCCTCAAAGCAGGAGTCAATCAAGGAGTTGATTCGAAGGAAGAAACTGATCTGAGATGATTAGAGTAATTTCACCACCCGTCTGAGCTGAAATCAAGGTCTCTCACTGTGCGAGTGCAGTTAGAACACCTTCAACTGCTGCTCTTAATCGCCAAAATTAATTAGACATTGAAATGAGGTGTCAGTGACAGACCACATTTACATACAAATCCATATTCAGAATTATCATTCAGGGTTCGTACACCTCATTCAAGGTCAAATTCAAGCACTTTCAAGGTCCATTTTAAAGCTTTAAATTATATACCAATACATAGTCAAAATTATTAGTGTTTTTATCACATTAAAATAGATAATGCAATAAACAGATAAAATTGTTTGCGTAAACAGCAGAATAGTAATATTTTTATTTTTCAAAATGTATCACTGTCTTAAACTAGATAATGCCTATGAATAATACTTTTCATAATATTAATGTCCAAATATTGATTACAAATCAGGCTGTAAAACTGAAGTCATTTCAAGACATACATTTATCTACTGGAATAGAGCAGTGTAAATATGGCATAAAAATGATTGTCATTCGCAAGGCTACTTTTATACTTTAAGTAAATCTCCAAGACTGTACTTTGTTACTTTTACTTGAGTAAAGAAGTTAAATCAGTACTTCTACTTTTACCAGAGTATTTTTTTAAATACTTAGAGTACGGGAAGGGAGTAATTTTGCCATCTCTAAACTTTGGCTATGTTTACTGCATATTCAACAAATGAACGAGCTATAATGGACATGCTATACTTGCATTATAATATCACAAGTACTAATGGCCCTTCAGACAGGGCGCGAAAGCGCTGCGCTATGATTTCAATGGCTTGCCGCCACGCAAGAGCGTTTTATTGGTGCATCAACCAAAGCGCAGCATTTGCAGAGCTCGCCCGCACAGCGTGGTTAAAGTTAAAAAGTGTTGACGATGACCCGTGTGGTCAATAAAAACGGGGCATTCAAACAGGGTGGAAAATCAAAATGAAAACTCTGCCTACTTTTGCTCTGGCCAGCGTAGAGCAAATCGCTCTGTATTAGGGCTGGGAAAATTTTTAAATTTTTTTTTTTTCTCCCCCTCTTCAGTATAGTGTAACTTACATTTTGCATTCACCAAATCTTCCTTCAGGGTTTCCACAGTTCGGTGGAATTTAAAACTTGTATTAATTAGATTGTGTTTAGCACACAAAAGAGTTATAATCAGTTAAACACAGAGAGTTATAGAAATTCTACTTGATAAAAAAATAAATAAATCAAAAATCGAAATCGTAAATTGAGTTTTTTATTAATAAAAAAAAAAAAAAAAAAAAAAAAATCGCCCAGCCCTACTCTGTATCCAAAAGGCTACATTTTATTTCTCCAGATATGTATTTGTTTTTTCTTAAATTTAAGCACTTTTCAAACCTTGACAACACATTCAAGCATTTTCAAGGATTTCAAGCACCCGTACGAACCCTGATTATTAATTAGGTGTTATATTCTGATTGTGCGCATGATTCACGTGACACATTAAACAATTCAGTGACACAAAATCAGAGTGTCAAAACAAAAAGAAGATCATAAAAGAATGGAAAAGAGTGTGCATGTAAGCGTCTTTCACAGAACGAAGGCTTGTGTTGTGCATGTAAACATGGTCAGTTACCCACAGATCTGTCATGCTCAGAATGAAGGACAGGACTAAATCACAGTCGGAAGAGCAAGCCAGGAAGAAGCAGGGAAATCCGTGAAAGATGGACACTGAGGGCCGTACCTGAGTGGTGGCCAGGCCGTTGCTGACGGTGAAGCCGTTGATGGTGACCTGGATCTGGCCTTGGTTGATCATGTTAATGATGGCCTCGGCGGCCGTGTTCATCGGGATGACGGGCATGGAAAGGGCACCGTTACTGTCAGCCACCTCTTGACCATCACACTCCATCTGACAGCAGGGGAAGAAACATTAGCATGTCTGTTTACCTGGGTAAAGGAGCGCAAGGTAGATTAACCCTCAGGTGCTCTTCGTTTCGGAGTCACACTTATTATCTTCCCGGTCAAAAGTGACCGACACCTAAAAATTAAATTTCCTCCATCCCAGTAAAAACCAATACAATTTATTTTTGTTCTATAATATTTATTCTTTGTAATTTAGTAATAAAAAAATTATTAATGCAGTATTTTAGTTTAATATAGAGTCTAGGCCTTCAGAAAAAAAATATATCTTTTGAAGAAAATTAGTACCATCTGGTTACAGTATAGAGAAAAGTGTAGAATCATGATGTAACCACTAGATGGCATGTACAGCTCTCTATGGAGAAGCATGTGAATTCCCAGATGTTTATGAACACTTTTTTTTTTTTGTGGATTTGAATATATAGTTGAAACAATCTCAAAAACGATTTTTCATTTAAAAAATATTTAAATAAATAAAAATTTGTGAATTTTTGTGTTTGTCAATTTCACATTCATTTCCTATGGGGTCATTTTTTACCAAAGACCACAAGAGTGAATATTTTTTTAAGACCACTTAGCATGCTCGGATCATGACCTCAATTTTTTTTGTGTTCACATACATAATGCCATAAGTCACCAAGTTTCATTACATTCTGATGAAGCTGTGATTTTTAGAAATTCAAAACAGAAAATTTTTCGGTCAGAAATGAACGAAGAGCACCTGAGGGTTAAAGCTGGGATTTCTTCACTAACCTTCACCACTTTGACATCCGGCAGACTTTCCAGAAAGGCTTTCAGATCGATGCCATTCAGCACTATGCGGTTGTCAAAAATGTGTCCGTTTGACTTGAAGTCTATCACTGCTTTTTTCTAGTGGGTAAAGAGAAAAACATGACCCTTCTTTTCTGTAGATCAAAATAAAATCACGTGATGGGAGACTGAATCGTACCTTGAGGTGAGGGAACATGTTGGCATGATCTCCAATGAAGAAGGTGTTGGGCATGTAGGCCAGTTTCTCCGAGTACTGCTCAGCGACCTCAATGGGCGACGTGTCCTTATCACTGATGATGTAGTCCATGAAGGGAGCACCACTGGTGCCTGGGTATCCAAGCCACATGGCCTGGCGGAGTGGAAAATACAGTTATTACTCGACTAAATCCCTATGTATTATCTTGTAAACTCTACCGTTCATAAGTTGTTGTTTTTTTTTAAAGAAATTAGTTATTTTATTCTGCAAGGACACATTAAGTTACACTTTATTTTAAGGTGTCATTGTTACAGCGTGATTATATACTCTAGTACTATAGGGTTAGAGTAGGATTAGGTTGAGTGTTATAGCATGTAATTATGCAGAATTTATTGTTATTGCTATGGTAAGTTCATGTAACAAGGACACTGTAAAATAAAGTGTTACCACGCATTGAATTGATCAAGCGTGTCCGTAAAGACATGCTAAAAAGCTGTTTCTATTCAAAGAAACATGAAAAATATCATGTTTTCCTTAAAAATATGAACTGTCTTCAACATTGATGATTAAATAATAATTTCTGAAGGATCATGTGACACTGAAGACTGGAGTAATGATGCTGAAAATCCAGCTTTGACCACAGTAAAGACATTTTACAATAGCTATTTGTTCCGGCTGTCTCGAGCCAATATGCAAGACAATCCTCATTAGTATTGTGTTGCAAATGTCTCCTCTATATATGGTCCAGATCTCTCCATCAACACAAGTCTATGCTTGTTACATCACCAACACTCTCGAATGCCAACCTGAATGGGTGCCGGGCGCAGTGCGAACAGCTCATTGCGCGCTCCTTTAGTGTACCCGTTCATGTTGACCAGGATGTGGACTCCATCCTGAAAGATCCTGTCGGCTGCTTTTCCATTACAAGGGATCTATGGAGAGATGAACGCATGATGACATCAAAACAGAGCCCCTGAAAGGAGGAAGACGCTGTGTCTTGACTAGGCCTATACTCGCCTGTGAGAGGTCGATGAAGTGATGAGACTCGGCCAAGACTTTCACTCTGAAGTTGGTGCTGTCGTCAGGACTGAGCGCGTAGCAGAACACCTGCACAAGATACAACAGCGTGAGCGGCGCTCCAGAATAACATTTTTAGTTAAGTTACTTTAAGCATAAAACTTCTATTTTTGTGCCTTAATAAGTGCAGTTACTTATAATTAGGGCTGGGCGATATGTCAAAAATATTTTATCGATAATGGCCTTAAACAATATCGCGATATCCGATTATATCGTCTACCCAAGCCCCGCCCCAAACATGCCCCGCAGACGACATCACTACCGACATACACCGTAAACAAAACATGTTGAGTTTGGCTCCACTTTTATCTATTAATAGCCAGGAATTCAGCTAGTTTAACTGAATGATTGACACGTTAAAGGTTTTACTTTGGTTAGTTTGAGCTTGAACGAACAAAGCAATTCAGCAATTCTAATAATTTCCACACTGTTCTTATTGCATATGTGTTTGAAACAAATTTCGTTTCGCGAGGAGAAATGTTGAATACAACTAAACAGAACAGAACCCGATTTGATGGTCCAATGTTTTTTTTTGCCGTTATCGCCTGATTTAATGACAAGTTTAATTTCCTAATCATAACGTGTAGCGCTGTTCTTAAACTTGTATTCAAACTATAATATATTTGTTATTTGTCTAAAATTAGGGATTAAAACCAATTGTTTTGTTGTGCATGAGCAAAAACTTTCTGGTTTTTGACTTCCAAGGTCTCCTTAAGCCGCTTAAGAAAAATTACTGCTTTATTTATTTAGAAACAGAAGTTACTAATAATTATATTTGGGTATTTTATTTATTTCTGTTCATGTTTTAATCTGAAGCAAGGTAAAACGCTCCTAAAATCTACTGTAACGGAGCTCCCAACATTGAAAACTCTAAATGCGTGCATGAGATATTCAAAGCAAAGCAATTTCTTCATCCGTTTACTATATAACGAAATTTTAACTTTAAAATTAACTTTATTTTTTTATTAGGCCTATTTATTATGTGCAACATTTAAATTAATATTCAGAAACGTTACTTTTCTGATAACCTTTATAATACTGCAAAACTAAATAAAACATCAGAGATATCTCTGCTATTCTGAATGAACAGGATAATTAAAAATTTTCATCTACAGAATGAAAAGATAAAGATCAAGATATCCAGGAAAAAATGTTTAATAGAATTATGAAAGTGATAAATGAAATTTGACAGGGAACGCATCTCAAAGTCACATACACAGACTCATGTTGCCGTTGGAGCAGTCTTACTAAAGTTAGAAAAGTTCAGCGAGTGATTTTCTTTATCCTGTGTTCTTTGATCAACATTAAATATTGGCACCGAGTACAGGCTGTCAATACACGGATTCAATAGACACATTTCAATAGAATTTTGCGAACACTTCTAACTAGATCTCACTGCGATGTTGTTCATTTTGCGGTGAATTCAAACACTTTCTCACTGGATCTCCCAGGACGGTGCAGTAACGGTGTTGTGTGATCAGAGATCGGCCTTCGAGTGAACCTGTTCTGAGCACGGTTTCGTTTCACTTTCATTTCTCATATGCAACACAAATAGAAAAACCTATACGTGACAACACTGTTTTAGACTCTTCACCTCAAACTTCTCAGAGTTGTGCATGCCAGGGATGGACTGCATCAGGTGAGAAGTGGGATGGTTGCCGAAATCTGAGCTGACGTAACCCACACGCAAACGGCCTGCACTGGCCTTCAGGTCCTTTGGATGCTCATAGGCAGGTTTGTGAAGAGCATTGATCTATAAAGCAAGAGAAGTATTACATGATGCTCATACATTGAAAAACTACTTTCAGCCAAGCAGTGTAATGTACACACCTTATCCAGACACAAGTTGCCATGTCTCTCTGCAATGGCCTTGCGGAAGCCGTGCGAGAGGGGTACAGCATGCTGTGATGGGGGTGCACTGACGGCAGGCGGCTTCTTTATCCAGCTGATCGGCCACAATGCTCACCAGCTTCTTCATACGCTCGTCATAATCAGTCCAGTCGCATACAATCTGAGGATCAGAGTAAAACAGCATCACACACACGTTCCCACACGAGAGCGGAGTTAAAATGTGCACGTTCATGACACAATGTAGAGTGATCTATTATTAGAGGTAATTCAGTTATGCACAAATCACCGTTAGCTAAATGACTTTAAACAATGAGTTAATTGAAGTAATGCACACTTGTCTGCTAACAAACGGTTCTGCCGTACCTGTAGACAGTGAGCCAGGTTACAGTACGCGTCAGGGAAGTCGGGCTTGAGCTTCAGGGCAGTGCGATAAGATGCAATCGCCTCAGGAATGTTCCCAGAATCCTTTAAGGGCAGAGTGACACCGTTTGAACTCAAAACAACACTGAAAATAAGTGTTATCCTACATGACTCAAGATTCATACCTTGTGTATGGAAGCCAAGTTGCTGTGCGCGTCGGCAAAAGCGGGGTTGATCTGAATGGCTCGGGTGTAGCATGTCAGCGCCCCTGAACGTCCTGCATCTCTTTAAGAGTGTTGCCCATGTTGGAGTAGGCATCAGCAAACGTGGGGCTGATTCTGTTCAGAGAGTACAGACACACAGTGAGACTTTGAAAGACACCAGTAGAGGGTGTGTGTGAGACGTCACAGTCGGCCGGAGAGACTGCGGTTACACACGCCGAAGTGGCAGCATTTGTTTTCAGTGTGAATGTAGCGAAAAAACACACAAAACACATCGAAAACGGGAAAGAGCTTTGAGACAATAAATCTGAGGTTATATATGGGTTTCTGCAGGTTTCACAAAGTCAAATTTAAGACTTTTAAGACCTTTTTAAGACCATTATGAATGAAATTTAAGACCTATATCACGACAAAAAAAAAGGAAATGCGTAACGAGTCTCAAAATTATTCGCAAAGTAATTTAATTTATTTAAACTATACATTTGGCGAAAATCAGTACAAACGGTCATGTGATTTTGGAAATTTGTTCTGTTTCTGTTTTTATAAAATGCCCTATTCTAAAGCGCGTAATTTCAGGCCGTTTTATCTTTCCCGCACCTGAAGAAAACATCGTTTGAAACAATGTAGAACTGGTGTCATGTCGCCGTGTGGAGAACCCAGAGCACCTCTGCTATTAGTGTTGGCTCTGATTAAAAAGCAAAATCCAAATCAGCAAAATCAGATCCTAAATTTAGATTTTTTAAGCCAAGTATCGCTAAACTTCCACTTCCCCATAGCTGAATGAAATCGTTTTATGTCTGTCTGTGATCTGAGATACCCGCCAATAACACAAAACATCAAAACTGATTGGCTGTTGCATGTTGGTCTATTTTGTAGTCATAATACATGGAATTAAGAACTACAACTACGTAATATAAATAAAAAAAACATTCCAAAGTGCTACAGGATCATTTCAATGAGATTTACATAGACATAAGAAAATTAAGACCCATGCTGCGTCCGAAATCTCCCATTACTCAATATATAGTGGACTATATAGTAAGCTCGCCATTTTGTAGTGCTGTTCGAATGTATAGTGATGATTATTATACCCTATATAGTCCACTCAATGTATCCCAGAATGCATTTTGAAAAGTAGTGTACCACCGATGGTCACTAACCTAAGCCCTGACATACCATCATGCATTGCGCTGATTGTAAAAATAAGTAATAATCATGTGTGGAGTAGCGCATTATAACAAAAACGGCCAGAAATCACTTTTAGTTTTTAAATTTTGGAGAAATAAGCTCAGTATAATGTAATGTATTTATTTAAAAAAATCTATTTAGCCCATAGCCGGCTCGGCACCAGCTGACAGATGATGTAATCTAACGCGCACAGAGACGATTCGAGCAGTGTCCGAAATTGGCTTCTGTTATGCTGGTGAGCTCACTATATAGTGCTCTGCCTCTAACCCCAACATAGGGGGTAGGGAGTAGTGCTTTGAGTGGAGATTTCGGACGCAGCACCAGATTAAGATCCAAGAAGATTTAAGACCTAGAACACAATACTTCAGCAAGTTTAAGACTTTTTAAGGCCTTAAATTGTGATTTTGAAATTTTAGACTTTTTAAGACCCCGCGGAAACCCTGATATATATAGACAGACTGTCGAAAGCTACAGAACAGAGATGCAAATGGTTCGCTGTAACTCATGGAAACAACTGAATCCAGGCAGAGATTTTGCAGTTATCATTTTTTCGTCAATATGCTGAATTTAGGGGTAAAATCAGACTCTATCCACCTCATTCCTGATGACCTTACTGCATTTTGAATTAAGGGCAGCACTTCCGGTTTGGGGAACTTCCATTCAAAAAGACTGAAATGAATCTTTTAAAATCATAAGGTCGCCCTACAGATAAAGCTCATCCATCAGTTTGACTGGATGAGCTGTCAATTTTCCTTCATGATTTATTTTCAGACATCACGAGAAGTAACGTATACTTGGTATTTTAACATGCCATCTTACAAATGCTCTTTTCAGTCGCTGCTTTCTTTTCCTCTTGATGATTTAAATTTTTTCCTTTGCAATCCGCTTTAAAGTATGAAAAAGGACAACATATACGGCACATTTGGTCTGTTCTCCCGAAATTAATTTACGATATTCCATTAATAATCCCAGGTCTGTTTTCATGAGAAAATGCAATTTATAATCTGTCAAAATGATGAAAATCACTTTGATAATTTTTGATAATACAGGTATTTGCCTAACTTACTACAGTGATATTTAACCAAAGACTTGCGCATATGGGGCTATTTTTGATCTGTTGAAAGTACCTTGTTGATTCTTTTACACTTTTAAATTCAATTTTAATGTTCGAATTGTTGAAGAAGTGAGTCGATTACTGTTCCTACAGCATCGTGACACTTTTTTATCATATTGCGTTCATAGAGCGAGCCTTTCACTGATTGTTTACAGCTTACACACATTATTCGCGCAAGCGTCATGGGGCATAGGAATAAGGTGGATATATTGTATTGTTATAAATTGTATTGACAACTCATCAATTAAATATTTACCATCATTTAGTTAGAATAATAAGACGTTCTTAAATAAACACTGACAAAAAACATTTAACAAAAAGTTTTAGGGCTGGATGATAGATATACAACATTGATGTAAGTGATCAATGGATTTAGACCTATATTGTATTTATCTAAAGCGCTCACAGGCAAATTTTTATAAATTTTAACCCTCAATCGGGTCATGGGATCTATACGACCCCAATCGAATTTTACTTAATAAAAAAAAGGTTTCCTTCATCTCAGTGAAATAAGAATTTGTGACCTTTCATACATTATCTATACACGAAAAAAAACTGGGCTTGTTCGATTGTTCTGAAGGCATGTAAAAAACAGTTTATACTTCTGGTCTTCAGGGTCAATATGACCCCACATTGAAACGAATGGGAAATGTGAAAAAAAAAACTAAATATATTTTGTTATATTTATGTCAAAAAAAGATTGAAAATTTTCTTGTTACTAGAGCATAAATGCAATGCATCATAAAAAAGAAATAATATTTCATATGCAAGCTAATGGTGTAGTTGAGGAATTGTGTGGTATATGGATACAAAAGTTCTTTATATCTCCAAAACACAGCATTAATGAATAGATGAGAAGTAAACAAAAAAAGATATATTATTTGTATGATTAAAAATTTATATTTTTTGTGCAATTAATCAATTGTGGGGTCCGTATGGACCCCGA
The DNA here is from genome assembly GCA_030378365.1 of Hybognathus amarus. NCBI lineage: Eukaryota > Metazoa > Chordata > Actinopteri > Cypriniformes > Leuciscidae > Hybognathus > Hybognathus amarus. The sequence continues at coordinate 53,510 of JAQIUQ010003354.1, forward strand.
AGCCCAGAAGTGTAAACAGGAAAGACCATTTGAAGGTTAAATCCCCAAGGCGCATATAAATGTGAGGAAACATGATTCCTCTGCCACTCGGTCCGGCTGAGAAAGTGACGTCAATGCAAAGCCTCTACACTAAACAGCATATGAGCATATATAGACACGAGAACATGCCTGATGGCCTCCTTATAGTGCATGAGAGCCTCCTGAAGTTTCCCCTGCTGCTGCAGGACACTGGCCAGGTTTGAATGGGCAGCGGCAAATTCAGGGAAAACCTTTACAACACAGAAACACAAGACATGGTTCAAAATCAATCCTCTTTAAAAACGCACATAACGAGAGATGTGTTTTGATTGGACTCACCTCCAGTGCTTTCCTGTAGAGCTGCACAGCATCCTCAATGTTGCCCTGCTCACGCTTGATGTTGGCCAGATTGTTCAGGGAGTCGGCGTGAGTCGGGCACAGACGCAGGGCGGTGTTGTAACACTCCTCAGCTTCAGAAACCTAACAGGGAAATGTGAAAGTTAGCAGATGATTTTAAAGGTACTGGACCAAAATCAGTTCAATAGGATTTGGAGAATTTTGCGAGAAGGCAAAAGATTTTGCGGGTTCAAGCGGATTCGCTTGTGTTCAAGTGTTTCAGACAGCGCTTGAACACCAAACTGATTCCTCTTTAGCGTTTCTTAGCCCTTAAACAAACAAAATTAGCTCCCTAATATACACTGAGCTCAGCTTCAGTATCGGATACTGGTATCAGGCCCGACACTGAGCTCATAAAAATGCTCTGATACCAACAACCGATACCAACGTGTGTACGGTGTTTGTGTACAAAAATATATAGGTCTAATAAACCTGCTGCAGGACAAATAAATAACTCGCTGCTCTTGACTAAATAGGCTCCTTTTGTAACTTTATCCATCTAGATTTAATCTCTACAGTAATGAATGTGCAGTGTTTTTTCACATTTGATTATTCAAATTTCTGTACATGTAGATCTACCTGAAAAACTCTAAACACAGTTTATTTAATGAGTAGCCTTTCTTTGTGCTATTTGATTATCTGTAGTTATTTTATAACTGACTGCTTACGTGTCTTTAATAAGGTTTTAAATTCACATTAATTGGGCTGGTAGTTTCTGTTGTTTTAAAATTGGAGTAAAGAATTGATACTTCCCTGGTGTCTAAACATTTGACCCACTGACCCAATCCTCAGCACTGAGCCCTGCTGGAGCGGCTCTAAATATGTGCTGTGCTATTAAATGAAAGATAAAATATGACAGAGCAATAGAATGAACAGTGAACGGAACAGAAGCTCATACAATGCATTTTAGATTAATTAAGCATGAAATATTATACATTACTTTAATATTATAAATAACTGAAGGAACTATATATTTGATGAACAAATTAAACCAATATGACGTTATTTTGGTTTCTCTACCAATACATTAAAAAATGACAAATGCACTGAAAACACAGGCATCAGTGAGTAACAAAAATGAAAGTATGGGTATCGATATTCGTTCTGGAAAAAGTGGTATCAGTGCATCCCTAATATATATATACACATTTTTTTTTACTTATCTTTTTCTAATCTGAAAAATTAGGTGATCCGTGGCTCAAAAACGCAAATGATCATAACAGTGAATTTTGTGATCCATTGCAGCACTATCGTAGGTTCTTACATTGCCCTTCTCCTTCAGTGCATTAGCGAGATTGCAGTACGCATCAGGGAAGTGTGGCTGCAGCTCAATGGCACGACGGTAGGTGTCGATGGCCAGGTCGATCAAACCCTGCTCGTAGTACACGCAAGCCAGGTTCCCATGAACGACAGCGTGGTTCGGGCTCAGGCTGAGGGCGCGCAGATAACCTGCAACAGCTCTGTGGGAGAAACAGGAAATGAATCAGACAACTCAAGGTTTGTACGTTACAAACCAAATTCCAACTCAAGCACTTCTTTTTTGGTTTAAGGAATTTTTATTACCTTTAAATTCTACAAAAGGTATAAAAAAATACCAATAAAACAAAACGGTACAAATAAAGTGCAGCATATGCAATGACTGTGGAAACTTTAATCATTGAAGGGATACTATGAGAAAGATATCACTTTTCTTATTCATATGTGTTTGCTGAAAAATGAAAGCTGTATCATATACCTGGATATTTATATGAGAAGTATCATGCAGAACGGCTCTAAACTACTAAACGATCTCAAACTTACCGGTCAAAAGTTTAGGGTCGGTAAGATTTTTTATGTTTTTAAAAGAAGTCAATTTTTTGCAATTTTTTTGATAAAAATACACAAAAAACACAGTAATATTGTGAAATATTATGACAATTTAAAATGAATTTTTTATGTTAATATATATTAAAATGTAATTTATTCTGAATTTTCAGCATCATTACTCCAGTCTTCAGTGTCACATGATCCTTCACAAATCACTCTAATATGATGATTTTATGCTCCAAAAACATGTATTATTATTATCCATGTTGAAAACAGTTTTTCACATTTTTATTTCAGGATTATTTGATGAATAGAAAGTTCAAAGAACATCATTTATTTAATTAGAATCTTTTCTAACATTATAAATGTCTTTACTGTAACTTTTGATCAATGTAACTCATCCTTGATGAATAGAAGTATTGATTTCTTATTTATTTCCCCCAAAATAAAATAGAAATTCTTACTGACCCCAAACTTTTTAATGTAACAAAAGCTTTCCATTTCAGATAAAAGCTGTTCTTTTGAACTTTCTATTCATCAAAAAATAAAAATGTAAAAAACTGTTTAACATGGATAATAATCATACATGTTTTTGGAGCATAAAATCATCATATTAGAGTGATTTGTGAAGGATCATGTGACACTGAAGACTGGAGTAATGATTTTTCAGAGGAATAAATTACATTTTAATATATATTAACATAAAAAAAGTCATTTAAATTGTCATAATATTTCACAATATTACTGTGTTTTTTGTGTGTTTTTTTATCAAAAAATTGCAGCCTTGGTGAGCAGAAGAGACTTCTTTTAAAACATAAAAAATCTTACCGATCTTAAACTTTTGACCAGTAGTGTATATCAGCGTTAATTTTGTGTGGAAAGATTGTTTTATAAAGCAAACTAAACACCAATTTCAATTTCAAACACTTTTCATTAATATTGACTGTAGCAAGAGAAGAAGTGACTGTGTACCTGTCAAAGATACGAGCCTCTTTCAGAACGTTGCCCAAGTTGATGTAAGCATCCAAAAAGTTTGGGTCCAAGGTCACTGCCTGTAAACCCATAGAACAGCCCATGTGACCATTGCGTTCATTCATATAATTTACATATAGTGGGATCGTCACACGCAACCAACCTTCTCAAAATGATGTATAGCCAGCCAGATCTCTCCCTGGGCGTTGAACACGCAGCCCAGGTTACTCCAGGCCACGCGAAGTTCGGCTGCGTTTCAATTGCTTTCAGGTAACAAGCCTTGAACAGGTTAACAGTAAAGAAAAGAAAAAAAAAGAAAAAACAGGAGGAAGAGAGGAGAGAGGAGAACGGAGAGTAGACAGGGGAGGGGGTTGTAAAAGAAAAGAAACCAAAAGATCAAATAAAAAGGAAGAAAAAACAAAAAGGGCAGACAGAAATAGTGTTAGTATCTGTTCTCACAAAAAGCAAAAAGTGAGTCCGCAGCGTGGGCTCGCGTGCGCGAAATCTGCCGCGCTAAGCTGCACACTTTTCCTACGCTGCGCAAATCCAACCAACACCTACACTCAGACTTACATTCTTCAGTTATGTCGTTTCAAATTAGCTTTACACGACTAGCAAAAAACGCCACATTGAGGGCCAAGAAGACGGCTTTGGGTCGCTGACCTTACGCGTACTCGGTTAATTCCCACAACCTTAAATGCAAGTGCGGTGTGCAGGTGGAGGTCCCTGTAATGCAAGCGCACAAAGCCACGCGGGCAACCCGCACTGAGATTGCCGCTTGCGCAGTTTCCGCTCAGCGCCCGCATTCGCCTGCGCTAACGCCGGCTCAGGGTGAAGACTGCAGACCTGGAGCGATCCCACTCCCAACCAGACTGGCACACCAAACGATGAAACTCTTCGACTAGCGTTCGTTTCCCACGGCCGAATCCGTTAAACCCCAAAGGAGATGTTCGTTAGAGATGTGCCAATAGAGTCATGTTTAGGGCTGTGTAGCCACTGGGTGCCACGCTAGCAGGAAAAGGGCGCGCAGATCTGCAACCCGAGAGCCGGGGACGAGGGGAGGGGAAAGTGCGGTTCAAGCGCGCGCGTTTTGGTCCGCGGTTTTGTCGCTGCGCAGCCCTTGCGCCGCTGCAGACTCACAGCGCATCATCTGCAACTCCAAATAAAGGAGAAAAAATAAATCATAATCCAAAAATGAACAGGAAAAAATATCAACAAGTAAGAGAGTTAGAGGGTTCTTACTGTGCTTTTTGTTTTTGCATACAGCATCCAATCATTGCTCTTTGCTAATAACACTTGGGTTTTGTTACCAATACTATGGTTTTGTTTGTCCTTGTTTTTTGGTTCTTCTTCAAAGGAAGCCACAAGACAGAAGAACTCAGGCATTGGAGAAAGGTGTTTTTCTTTCTGTTTTGCTACAAACCCGTTACCATATTTTTGGACTTTGTCTGGGGGCGGCCACAGCTGGAAGAGGAGAAGACTGACAGTCCTAGTGTTCCTGTCCACCGGACCGCACCTACGCAGAGAATACTGTCACCCACCTGAAACCTTCTAAATAACAATATCAGTGGTGGAAAACCAAAAGAGACAAAATAAGAAAACAAGAGCGTTAGTAAAAGTTTGACATTTCATTTCAATATCAAAACTTGTATTGACAAAGCAAAACAAAGTAAGACAAAAAAAAATAAAAAGGAGAAAAAGAAATATAAAAATGACCTAACATCAGTTTAAACCCATGCAATGAAAAGGGTTTTACACTTTATACAAACAGGAATATGTTCGAAAGGGAGTGAAGAAAGGCTTTGAGTTGAGGTTTACACACACACTCGAACTGTTCATGACCGTTCCACATTGGCAAATACAGGTAAAAGAGGAAGGCAAACTGGCTTGATCTTACCCAAATGAACTGATCACATTGCTCTGGGATTATTATTAATAAATCAGAACATACAAGGGGGAAGAAATGTAATCAAAGATGTGTTTCCTTTTCTGTATTCTTTTGTTTACATGGTTTAATACCTTTCCTGCTTTCTTGACTCCTGGCCAATGGATAAGGGGGAAAAAAGACTTCATACTCATCTGAGAAGCCTCCACAGCTCTGAAATAAAGAGGTCAACGCTTGTGTCGCGCGTGGATAGTTCTCTCTCTTATCATGGTGTCTGGACGCGTGCAGTGGAGTGCAAATAGCGATCTGTCTGCCTGGCACAGCCCAGGGCTGATGCACGGCGTTGGGAACACGTGAACCCACCCGAACCACATTTCAAAGGGGAAAAACAGGCCGAATAGTCAAATCTCACCGTGAGGCCCTTGAGAAGCAGCTTTTGGCTCGACTGAGGGGTCAGGCAGACAGTTCGAAGCGCGCACACTCCACGGGCCCTAAGCGAGCGCGCGGGGTTGGGAGCGACAGAGCAATTGGGGGGCCGCTGGCGCCTCGTACTCTTCCCCACTCCGCACCCCTGGGCACCAAATAAGAGGGCTTCAAACCATCAGAAGGAGAACTCTCTCAAAACATCGGTGTTCAACCCTCTAAAACATTCGTGTTCAACCCCAAAGACCCACCGAAATCATTAAGTAGACGTTTACTAGAAACACAATGCTTTTGAATAAGCTAAATTAGCAGAATCACATGGTTACGGGTTAGAAGCCATCTTATTTTTTTGCACAGCAAATACCACTACCTTCATCAGTCCATTTATTTGCCCCCCAAAGACCGAGCCAGTAAAATCCCTCCGAGAGACTACAGGGAAGAAAGAAAAAGCATGCCAAAACTGCAGCATGTGTTTTAGGAGCACCCGTTTGGTAAGACACAGAATAGCCCAGCCTTTCTTCCTTTGTGTGGGGGTGAGCGAGGGCTGGCCGGGGCCAGGATGAAGAAGTGTTTAGACTGAGAGAAGCGTTGGAGTGAGAGAAGGGCAAAAAGAAGGGGTGGACAGAGGGGGCGTGTCTCTAATCTAGCCATCCAAAATGAGGAACAGAACAAAACAAAAAAGCAAGTGAGAAGAGGGGTCTTAACTTTGTTTAATAACAAAAAAAAGTTTAAAAGAGATTGTTTTTGACTAGTTAGGTGAGATGCAGGTGGCTTTGGTTCACTCTGCTGCTCTACTGAGGCTGATGTGGGGACTGAACATGAGCAGCACGCTCTTAAGTGTGCCGACAAGCACTTAGTGGGGAGGGGAAGAAGCTCAACACTCACTCCCAAAGTACAAGAATGGCTAGGTGTCTGACAGGGGATTATGATCTAGAGCTATGAGTTTATACTAAAGAAACAAAAGAAATCATTACGTAAACGTGCAAGGGCCGACCTATTTAGACATACCTTTGCCTCTTCAGACGCCCAAGCGCCTTCAGCAGGTTACCCAAGTCACTGCGAACACAATATAGATCCTGCAACAAAAAAGAGAAAAAAATCATAATTTTTAGCTGCATCCCAGTCTAAAGTCAAGTCACATTTATTTAGCGCTTTTTACACTACAGATCGTTTTACAGAGATGTTCACTCATTTCAAACTAGACATAGCAATAATAACTTAGTTTTACCACACACGAACTACAAGACATCAATTTGATAATTTCTTTTAGAGGTCCTAAGCTCTGGAGTAGATTTAAGTCCAGCGTTGCGATCAATGTCCTCATATTCAGCTTTTAAAAAGCTTTGCTAGCTTGATGCCTTTATGTAGGTTTTGCTAAGTATTGTTTATTTGTATTGAACTGCTTTCTATCGATTGTTGTTTATTTTTATTTTCAATTTTTTGGTTTTGCATGTTCTGTTTTTTTTTCTTGTTTTTTTCTTCTTCTTTGATGTTTAGTGTGGATATATCGAACTCTGTACAAGCCTTCGTTCCCTCCTTGCATTGTTCTGTACTTGTACTAAATGTGCTAAACTAAACTAAACAGAGATAACAGGAAAATAAAGCAACAAAGTTTGTTTCCAGAAGAAAATCGCGTCACATTCCAGCTTAAATAAGTTCAGTGATGTTTCATTTTGTTGTAAAAAAGTAATTAATTTAGTTTATTTATATATATATATATATATACACACACACACACACACTGGTCAAAAGTTTAAGATCAGTAAGATTTTTTATGTTTTTAAAAGAAGTCTCTTCTGCTCACCAAGGCTGCAATTTTTATAAAAAAATACACAAAAAACACAGTAATATTGTGAAATATTATGACAATTTAAAATGACTTTTTTATGTTAATATATATTAAAATGTAATTTATTCCTCTGAAAAAAAGCTGAATTTTCAGCATCATTACTCCAGTCTTCAGTGTCACATGATCCTTCACAAATCACTCTAATATGATGATTTTATGCTCCAAAAACATGTATGATTATTATCCATGTTGAAAACAGTTTTTTACATTTTATTTCAGGATTCTTTGATGAATAGAAAGTTCAAAAGAACAGCTTTTATCTGAAATGGAAAGCTTTTGTTACATTAAACATGACCCTTTAAAAAGTTTGGGGTCAGTAAGAATTTGTATTTTATTTTTGGGAAATAAATAAGAAATCAATACTTCTATTCATCAAGGATGAGTTACATTGATCAAAAGTTACAGAAAGACATTTATAATGTTAGAAAAGATTCTAATTAAATAAATGCTGTTCTTTGAACTTTCTATTCATCAAAGAATCCTGAAATAAAAATGTGAAAAACTGTTTTCAACATGGATAATAATCATACATGTTTTTGGAGCATAAAATCATCATATTAGAGTGATTTGTGAAGGATCATGTGACACTGAAGACTGGAGTAATGATTTTTTTCAGAGGAATAAATTACATTTTAATATATATTAACATAAAAAAGTCATTTTAAATTGTCATAATATTTTTTGTTTTTTTGTGTATTTTTTTGTGTGTTTTTTTATCAAAAAATTGCAGCCTTGGTGAGCAGAAGAGACTTCTTTTAAAACATAAAAAATCCTGACCGATCTAAAACTTTTGACCGGTTGTGTGTGTGTGTGTGTGTGTGTGTGTGTGTGTACATGTGTGTGTGTGTGTGTGTAGTGTGTGTGTGTTATATATATATATATATATACACACACTATATATTTATTTATATAGCTGGAGAAAACTGTGGTGTTATCGTCCAGCTCAGTTCTCATGTAATGGTGTCAATGCAGGAGATCAATAATACTGTTGAGCATGAAATGTTAGATGTCAGGCAGAACTCACAGGGTTGTACTGGAGAGCGGAGTACGTAAGCTTGAACGGCTCCCTCCATGTCTCCGGCTGCCACCAGCGCAGCTGCCAGGTTGATGTATCCGTCGATGAAGTCCGGCTTGAGGCGGAGCGCGTGGCGGTAGTGTCTCCGATGGCCTCCTGTAGTCGACCCCGCTCCTCGTACACATTGCCCAGGTTAGAGTAAGCCTCGGCCAGCATGGGGTTCTGCTTGATGGCCAGCGTGCTGAAGTGGGCCGACCTGCAGACACAGCCAATATTAGGAGGATAAGACTCGTTATATCCAACAAACGCACTCCCTGTACTGTTCTCATCTGGTCCGGGTTATTTCTGGACATGCTATCTTTAAAAGTTATACCTTCGGAAACTGACTCGGCCCACTGGTTTCTACTGCAAGTGTGCTTTCCATTCATTGTACAGTGTGGATGGGTCATAACTATTGTCTGTGGAAACTGACAGCGAGCCATAGAAAAGAAAACGAGTTTGAATTGTCATAATTATTAGGGCTGCAACATTGATAATAAAAGTACTAGGGGTGGAGCGGATCACAGTCTGATCCGTACGGGATGCTGATTTCGTGGATTAACTGCTAAATTTAACCATCATAGAGTGAAAGTTTATCATTTGGACGTGTTGCGTCTCCATCAATATAACTGTAGAAGAAGCGGCAAAAATCGTGACTCGCGCATTCTGTACGCACAGCCACACACACTCGCAGAGAGAGGGAGAGATAGCGACACGTTTCAGACAGCGCTTCGACCATTTGAATCTGATTCCTCTTTGGAGTTTCCTTGCCCTTAAAGAGACACACACAAAATACCTGTCTAAACACTGGTCTCGGCAAATATTCTCTCGGTTATGTCATAAGTGAACAATTGAGAACGGACCGGCTATCTGTCAGTTTATTCTGTCTTAAAGTGACAGCAGCCTAATATTCCTGTTGTCTGCCATTAATGTTAACAGAACAACAACCTTTAACAAATATGAAGCCATTCAATTTCTGCAGTGAACAAATAGTGTTTACATTTAGGCTTAATTATTCATTTCTGTATGACTGTTAGAACTTTGTAACTTTGCACATTTATGTATTTGTTCTTATTTTATTACTCACTTGTTTTAAATAATGTGTGAACTTTATCAGTTAGGCTGAAAAGCAAAGTTATTGTTACTGAAAAGCATTGTTTGGAGAACAACATTAGTCGGGATGTGTAATAACATTTTTTAAATAATGGATTGAAATTCATTTATTTGAATAATTAAACATTTTGGATAAAAACGTTTAATTCAACAGATGATTAAAATAGCTGTTAGTTGCAGCCCTGGTAATGATGGGATTCTACTTCTGTTTGATTTTGAGCCTTTTTGAAAAATAGTTTACAACTTCCAAGTTCAAAGAAATTCTTCAGAAAGAAGTCCTTAAATTCCCATTAATTCCCATGGAAAGTTTCCATCTTTGAAAATTCCCAGAATTTTGCATCCCTAGTGCAAACCGGGAGAAATCAGCCAATCCTGAAGGACATTCAACCCTAACGAGCAAGAACACACAGACGTATCATATCCTATGCGGAAATCTGTCCTGTTGATAGGACTGTCTCACGATTATGACATTTGTATGACGATTAATTGTCTAAAAAATAAATTGCGATTATGCAGATTTAGGGTTTTGTCATTCATTTATTTGTGTGCTTCATTCATTAAATAATTGTGATGAATTTAATCCTGTATAATGTATTCAATAGCTATGACTATTTTTTTATTAAACTTAGTGAGTGTATAAATCAGCAGCAAAAGCAAGTCTTGAAAATCTAAACATGTTAATAAAAACAAATTACTATTAGTACTTTTACAAAATAAATTCAGGTATTCATACATTTAACAATTTTATGTATGAATGTAAAGATTTCAGAAATGTATATATTTATATACACTACACAAATAATATACAATTAAATGATGCTTATTTTAAATGTATTGTGCAGCTTTTTAATGGGCCAACAATATATGTTGGATACAACAAAAAATAAAAATATATAGGCTTTTAATAATCTTACAGTGCACCAAACCATGATAATATGAAACGCTTCAAAACACAGAGCGCACACAGGCGCACAATCATGTGCTTAAAGCACACTTGATGCTACTTCATAGTCCTTATGCTGTGTGTGACCGAGCAGGCACACGACAGAGAGTCGTTTAAAAATAGCAAAGTAAAGTCATTGTATGCAAATCCACAGCGCTTTATCTACACATCAAGCATTATAATGTGAATATATCATATTGGAGAAAGTTTTACCCTTCATCCTGATGTAACCGGATCGAGGCGCATGCTGTTTAAATACTGATGGAGAATGATTGACAGCCGCAGAAGAGGGAAGACGAGTTTCTGTGAACTTTAACTTTAATTTCTGTGTAAATAGACACCTGTCAGTCACATTAAGCAATGGAATGGCTTTGAAGATACTGCTGGAAAACTTAATCAGTGCTCGTCTATTTCTTTAGGTCCACTTCCCCTATAAAAGAGCGCAGTAATCACGGTTGTCTGAAACAATTTCAAATATTTCAAATCAGGACGGTTGTTTGATTATCGCCACAGGCTCTCGCTGTTGACAAACCTGACACACGTATAGGTTCTCCTCTGCCATCACATCTGTCAAAATCAAAAGCTTTAATTTTGTAATTTTACTGTACTATATATCTCACATATTTCAACAGGACATCTTGCTTTTACATTTGTTTTGAATTGCTCCCCAATAGTCTATTGTATCCATTAAAGGTTCTCTAAGTCGTTCTTTAGGCCAAAACATTTTTTGTCACATACAGCAAACATCTCCTAAACACACTGTAAAATGAAGTTGTCTATGCAGACAACCCAGGCTCCACTAATGGCAACAAAAGCAACCTGCGGCAACCCATCCATGAAACATAACAAAATGTTCCAGCCAATAACTGACAAGAAGGCCCTGGGATTTTTCTCCATGGGAATTGAGATCACGATTCTCTTCACACGATTCTTTTTTTTTATCCAAAATTTATTGCACTCAAGTAAAAAAAAAAAAAACAAACACACACACACAAGAAGTCTAATAAAGTGCAGTAACAAAAAAAATTTTAATTAAAAAAATCTAAATTGTTTAAGCTGGTTCTTTGGAGCTAGCCTATGTAGCTGTCGTGTATTACATTAACTAAAATAAAGTTTAGGCTATATTTAATATTTTCTGGCTATAGTTTACTTTAGCTTTTTTTAGAATCAAACATCACACTTTCACCCAAACTGAATAATTACAAACAAGTTAAAAAGGGTAGCCTAAATCTTCTATAAATATATTTTTGAGTCTTCATAAATGCTTCCAAAATGCTCTACGTTAAACTGCGGTCTTCCAAACTTTCATTTGAAGACGTCTCTCTCTCTCTCCCTCTCTCTCTCTCTCTCTCTCTCTCTCTCTCTCTCTCTCTGCCCTGTCAATCGCAGCAGTTTCTATTCTACATCATCACTCACCGATCAAACTAGGCTTTGGCGGGACTAATATGCGCTTAAGCGGCCTCCAAAAAGCGGACGATCTGACGGTTTTAGAAGATTAACAAACCGAAACTAAAAACAGACCCGCCCTATTTGAGACGAGCTTTTACCAAACCTGCAGCCGTATGCGTGTAAAAGATACAGGCGTCTATGGGATCTCGGCTATTATTTTATATAAGTTTTAAGGTACTTCAGTTCTTGTTAAAACTGACTAGACATGTTTATTTTGTGTGAAACTACTTTTTGAGTGAAATCATATTTATTTTGTCCCTCAAAAGTGTGCTTTCACTTTAATTGAGCGCACGTTTCACTGCTGCTCACGCGCTGCCCCTGCTCCCGGTGAAACTTTACATGCGAGCCCAAAAAATATGCGCTGCTCACGTGCAACACCTTTAATTTAGACATTCCCTGATGAAACGTCCTCATGATTTATTTGTGAATTATTGTTTTGTTTTTGTGTGAGTGTGACCAATATAACGCGTGAATGCAGCATGATCTGAATGCAGGGAAATACACGGAAGTGAATCGCCATCATTGAGAAATGAGATCGCATTTGTGTTTGAATGAGATTGTGATTTTTCGATTAGTGTGCAGCCTCAGGCGGGTGTGAGTTCAGTGCAGTGAGGGGAGGGTCTATCTAGCCTCCGTTTTGTTTGAAAATACTTTAAAAGTGAACAAGAAGTCATGTCACCCGACATCGCTTAGAGCACCTTTAAAACTCATCTTTGATCACCCAAATGTAGGGGTGGTGATATAGCCTCAAAAAAATTATATCATGTTATTTCAAGAATATTTGCGATAATGATATTTATGGCGTTTGTGATGGTGATTGCAGCTGGCAGGCAGCAGCATTTATTAGTTCACACAAAATGAAGGGCATTTATCATCCTTTTCCACTGTGCTGTCCAGGAGCTGGATTACGGCTGCTGTATATTGAAATAAAAGTTTTTTAAGTGATAAAATATTTGCTTTGTTGTACATTAGAACCACACCAGGCATTTAGTCATATTACAAAATAATTTATTGAAGCATCCAGATCCTTCACCGCATGAGCAAGCAGCCAAGCTCCTGATTGGTTAATGCGGCGCGAATTGGCGAAAGTTCCGAATTTTCACTTTGGGCGGCAGTCGCGAATTCGCGTCAAATGAGGTGTATTTGCGGTGTATAAAACACCTGTTTTATTGTGGACGGAATAATATGGCACACCCTACCCAAATGACATATTTAAACCTTGAAAAATAATGTCTTAACGCCTTAGAATATCTTGAGTGTAACTCGACACCCTTGCCTCATTTAGTATGCACAGTTCTATGAATATGCAAATGAGCCCCGCCTCCACTCACTCACTCAGAGATCCACTGGTTGACGATCACACGTTGATCTGATTGGTTACAAGGTGGTTTGTGACGTCAGAAACACCAGCGATTTCAAAAGTGTGTTTTTGAGACTGTCTTTGGTTCACTGCAGTTTTAAGGAGGAAATACTCAGCAATGCTGTCCACTTATCAACTTACACATGGTGTGTGTTAAAGCGGATTAAAAACAGCACATAAAATGATTTTCACAGCTTTAACAATATTATGGACAGATCCCTTGAGGCTGATGACGCTTTTGAAGTGACAATGAGTGATCAGTTTGATTTCTCGATTCATGACCCCTTTGAGGCATTGATTAAAACCCAATCAATAGACCTCGAACACCACACCTCCACCGTGACGCGTGCCAGACGCCCATCTCACCTGTCAAGCCTGCGACACTGGAAGTGTATGGAGGAGAAGCAGCAGCAGAACGCCAGTGTTATCGGGCTCCTGCCTCCACAACTGCATGCAGTGGCGCTCGGCCGCCTCGAAGTCCCCGACTGATACTCCCGGTGCGCCAGCTCTGCTAACCCTTGGAAGGAAAGCAAACGTTTGGTTGGTTCTGGAGCACCAACACAACCCAGAGGAGGGGGAAACAACATGTTAGAAGAAATGAAAATGAGGTCAAATAATAAAAATAATAATAATAAAAAAAGAACAGTTGTGCTGTTCATTTTTTTTAACTAGTGAAATGATTAATCGCATCCAAAATAAAATTGGTATGTGTGTGTGTAGGTGTAATATACACACATGCATGCTTTTAAGAAAAATGGTTATAAATAATAATTTATATTATATACTAATATATAAATTATTTATGTGAATATATAAACAGTATACACATGCAAATATTTCTTAAACATATACATGCATATGCGTGTACTATGTATAAAATTGTACACATATATTACATAAACAAACTTTTATTTAGGATGCTGATTGGGCTAATTGTTGCCCAGCACTATAGATAACAATATTGTGTCTTTGGAACCATTTTTTAATGCTGTGTTTTTAAAACAACAACAACCATCATGGCATAAAACTGCAAATTTTCTAAAACTAGCATTGATGGTTCCAGTAATGATGATAGCACTTCTGATGCAGACATCAAAAAATATATAATTAAAAAAAATGACCAAAAAAAGTCAGCAACTAATGATCTAAAATGAGTCTAATAAATGATTTTAACATATCAAAATTGTTAATAATTTAACTAAAAGTTAAACTCAGATGTAAAGGATTAAAAGGAATGAATAGAGATGGAAATGAAACGGAGATGAAGGACTGGTATGAGGGAGTAGGATATGATATTATGAACCTGAAAAGGACAGATTAACATACATAGGTTGGGTAAAAATTGGCTTCATTTCATTAGATTAGTGTAAAAGAGACAGAAAGAGGGATTTTCTTGCAGTTTATAACACAATCACAAAACTGAGGAATTTCGTTAATCCAAAATAGCACCACAAAACAAAGACATTATCTTATTTTGATGCAGTTATTTTTTGGTAAGTTATATGTCAGAAGCATTCTGGGAAACGAGGTATCCATCACGTCTCAAAAAATGAATACAACATAATTATACAACGAAATTAGCCATTTAAACACTTAATATTACTATTTTAATGTTTTTTAAATGTTGTAAAGAAACATATTTAAAAGGTTTTCACACTGAAAAACAAATAGGCCTACTTATAACTGCACAAACGTTACCCTTGAATAGTTCGAGCGATTTCTCAGAATTAGGCAAGCACTACTCCCATTTCCATAATGTAAATCAGGCCCTGTTTTCTAACCTCTGTTTAAATGTAGGAAAAGTCATTTTCATTTACTAATGGCACAATTCTTACACACACACCACTGGCTATCGACTACTATTATCAGATGTTATGAGTGAACAGATGAACATATTACAAACAGCCGTCCATAACAGTAACTTGGATGGAAGAGACTCACACCACCGTAAACAGGTTAACGTTAGTTATTACTACTTAAATGTAACTAGTGTTGCTGAAATAGTTCATAACTACCATTAATATCTGTACATAAATCTACAAGGACAAACTACTTGACACTTTAATCCTGACACGCATGCAAAGAGGTCAGTATTACAGAGTTATTAAACCTGACACAAATAAGATAGTATTCAAATGAATAAAAGCGGGAGATTATAATCAACCAAAGCGAAAACTAGCCGTTATTGTCATGGTTACCTGTGCTATCAGCCACGTTCCCCACCGAGCTCGCCATCTCTCCTTCACTCTTCACCGAATCCTGCGAGGCGGCGGACAGTGTCGCGGTTTAATATGAGATGTAAAAATATAAAGGTTTCGAATGTACTTAATATGTTTAAAATCAGATTCAGATATTATGGCGAGTAAATCTTCGGTAAACAGCCTGCGGTCTTGCTGCTGCTAGGCTAACACACTACAGGAGAACGCGGACAAATTCACGGAATCTGACGCGTACGGCCAACGTCTTGAATCGTTTTTCTCGACGTCACTTGTTCAAACAATATATATCTATGAGTCTAAGAGCTCAAATATAGTTGGCTAGTTAAACATGCGAATTTATGTTCGATACTTTCACCATGGCGGAATTTTTAGCTAACAATGGCTTTCCACTCTCCAGCGAAATGGCGGATGTGACCGGAACTTCTTTTTTGAGGAGGAGGGGCGTGGATGTTAAAAAAGTAGAGCCATAGCGCACGATTCCTACAGAACTAATATAAAAGCATATATAGACAAATCAACGTTCTATATAAAATATAGAAAAATTAGAATGTTTTATCATCTATATCGGTTTTTCTATTCAAATCCGAACAGTGTTTGTGTACTCTGATAATGCACTGCTACTTTGTCTTCTTGCGCTGTATGATTGCGCGAGCAGCACTGTAGATCAAATTGCGGTATTAAATATGGCCGCCTTCAAACAGGGGTGTGGGTGCAAACAACACAGTTTAGGCGGGAACTATTTGCACTACATTCCCATACACCATCTATGTTTGAATTAAAGCGAGATACTATGTGTGAATTAAATAAACATTTAAATGATAGATATTTTAACCAACTTGCCCATTTGAATATATCAGCTGATGGGCCCTTTTGACTTATGGAATTAAAACAATGGAAGTCAGTTTGATCCATCAACTGTTTATAGGCTAATTATGACACAATTTTTTCATTTTTGGGTGAATTTTTCATTCCTTTATTCAGCATTATTGTTGATTTGCCAGAATCTTAGCTGGATGATGACATCACTGTTTTCTGCAGAGCTTCTTTATACCTAAATTGAACTAATTTCATAATTGATGAATTTTTACACATACTGAACTGGAATTAATTAACAATTAACATAATGATGACTGTTTGTGTTTTTAGATCTATTTTGCAATCATTAAATTGTTATTTTCCTATTCATCACTGTAACACGCTTTGGGACAATCTTTATTGCATAAAGCTCTATAAAAGTGACTTGACTTGACAGTACCACGACAATCGTTCTGTAACATTTTCTGCAATGTTATATTTAAATAAGCAGAATATGAGATGTTGCCTAATCAAATTTGCACTTAATTTGCATGAATTTCCATAACAGAAATATAAACATTGGAAAAAGTCAGGTGAAATTATTGTTTCATTGACAAAGTTAAAGGTTTTGGGGGATTTTGGATATATCTCCACAAATCATAAACTGGAGCAGATCTACCAGTGTGAAAAAGCATTCGATTTAATAGATTGAAAAGTTAAAAGGCAAACATTATGTCGGCTTGTGTTAAAGCTAAGCCAACTTAAAATCTTGTCTTAACATTTTTAAAGATAATGACCCTACAGACATTCACACAAACTCAAACATTGTTTGCAAACTTATCCAATCTCAGTGCTTTAATATTTCTGCATTTCTTCCTAGCAAATTCAGCAGTTTTGTTACTTTTACGAGGTCAGAGATATTTAGAATTTGTAGATTTGATTAAACGTCTTGACTTGGTGAACTGGATTTTAACATTTAATTTATTTTTAATTTTATAAGTCAAGTCACCTTTACATTATTGTTTTAAAGCAGTAAATAATGATGCAAAATAATGCAGCAAAGGTTTTTTTGGCTGTAGCAGATCTAGAAGAAAATAGTGTTATAGTCCAGCTTAAGTAAGTTCAGTGATGGGCAGTGGTACATTGAGAACTATGCACACTTGTTTTGGTGCACAATAAATTACTATTAAGTCATTTTTAAACAATCTCAAATAATGAGTAGAAGTAAAAAAAAGGTAATTCCCAATTTAAACTTGTTCTCGAAGTTAAATCCTGAGGGCCTGTACACATTTAAAAATGAATTTGTGCCTCTTGATCAATTTAATTAATTAAAATAAGCTAAAGTAACACAATTTTTAACATTTTGTAACAATGTAGATAACCATTATGAAGAATGGTGAGTGTGTTTAGGCACTACCTCACACTTGGACCTACATATTTATTGTTAATATAAAAGTGGTTTTAATTTAATTGAACAAAAGTATTTCACTGTCATTGGAAGTAGAGTCAAGTTAGATCAAATTATAATGCTGGCAATTTTATCAGGCAGGGCAAAACTTGGTAACACTTTACAATAGTTAATTACCCACATGAACTAAGAATGAACAATACTTCTTTTCATCATTTATTAATCTTAGCATTTACTAATACATTATTAAAATCAATGGTTGTATTTGGTAACATTCAATAATGCACTGTGAACATGAACAAACAATGAACAGCTGGATTTTTATTAACATTATTGAACAATAGATACAGCAATAAATGTTTTGCTCATTGTTAGTTAATACATATGTGACCTTATGTTAAAGTGTGTTACCCAACATTTTGTTATTAGGAATTGCAAAACTTTAAGAAATGTCATGACTAAATGATTTTAAGTTCATTACAACCTAACTTTTGAAATCTAATTTTGATTTTTCGGAAATTCATTGTTTATTTTATTTTGTGAAAAAAGTTTCCTTTAAACGCAAGTTTGTTCAACAGCTTATTATGTTGTTAGTGTAATAACAGCAGCAGTCAGCAGAGGGCATGACACACACGCAAGTCCGCATCACACACACACACAAGCTTTGTGCACACATGCAGGCTCGGTTCAATCAGAGCTTACTTTAAAAGTTCAGTCAATCTACCATGTTGCGTTGCCCCATAAAGCTTGTGTGGGTAAGTTGACCCAGTGCCCAAGTCATCCCGTGTTGCCGTTCACAAGGCCTCAAAAGCTATAGGAAAGCAAACACAGCCAAATCAATTCAGCTCCTCTGACAGACTGACGTGTCTAAAGGCCGAGCTTGTGATGCGAGGCTCATTAACTTTCTCTCTCAAGAGCCGATCTGTATGGGAAAGGGTTGACATCATTGCTCCAAAGGCTGCTTCAGAGTGTGTTGGTTCAGTGTGTGAGTTTGCCCCACTTTACCCCGCCATTGCCTTGGGAAAAGCTCTTGTGCACGAGTGATGTCATGGCCGTGTTTTGGGCAATTGTATCTGACATCTTTTATCTTTGTGCAAGCCGGGCTCTGATGGCCGAGGCAGGTTAGATCTCCCGTTAAAGGGTCCGGTGTCGTTTATACACAGGCTTTCACACAACCTCTTGCTATTTTAGGCAACACATGAATGGAAAGAGGGTCACGTGTATAAGTCGTCTATCAGACCGGCTCATTGAAAGCAGAGTTTTGGGAAAGCGGGATTTGTCTTCTCTCAGATCAGGCGACCCACATATTTCAGGTCGTATCAGCTCAATGTTCCCGTAAAACAATGACCATGTCTATTTCAGCTCTGGACCATTTAAGAAGCCCCCACTTTTTATTGGTGCTTTGAGGTAAAGTGTTGGTTTAGAGTTTGATATTTGCATTGTCATGGTTACTACTGTGTGAGGAGAGCAATGTGCTCCCAAAACAGAGCGTTTCTCACCATACGCACCCTTAGCTTTAGCTCTTCTCATGCATTTTACAGTTGCTGCATGTTTGCATAGCCCACATGTAAAAAAAAGAAATAACGGTAAAATAAAAACGCCTAAAATCTACCGTGATTCTACAGTATAAATACGGTGGAAGCTTTCGCTAAAAAAAAGTTGTTTCAACTTAAAAAAAACAAGCAGCAAGTGTTCGTGTTGCCTTAAAATGTTGAGTTTAGTCAACTTGAAATGTGAAGTTGTACTAAGAGCCCGTCCACACGAAAGACGCGTTTCACTGTATACGTATACATTTTTTATCGTATTGGCGTTTCGTCCACACGTATCCGGCATTTTGGGAGAGTGAAAACGCTATTTTTTGAAAACGGGTCCCAAAGTGGATAAATCTGAAAACGACACCCTTGTGGTTTTGTGTGTACACTACAGCCAATCCATATATTTTGTGAAACGATTATGTCATCACATCACATGTCGTCTGCGTTACACGCCATATCTTCTTCTTGGTTCGTATACAGTGCGCATGCTGAAAGTCTTCTCTGTGTATAGTGTATCTCTGTGGCAGAATTACAGCGCCCCATACTGGTCTGGCATATATACTAAACCGTTTTCAGTCTGTTTCAGTGGTTTCGTGTGTACGCAGATATTTCTTGAGACGACGCCGTGGGGTTTTTTTTAGAACGAGGGAAAAAAATCGGATAGGGAACACACCAGCTTCGTGTGGACGTGGCCTAATAAGTTACAGCTTGGATATTTGCGTTGCCTAAACGGTAAAGCCGCAGTCCGCAGTTTTTCCTCTTTGTCGCCATCTCTGTTCGAAATCGGCAATTGCAGTCATTCGCGAGTTGTGCTTCCGCACGAACAGCGTGGATGAACACATTGTTTGAGGAGAGTGTGTGTGTGTGATTCATAATCACAGATTATACTTTTTCAAGCAGACAGTGCTGAACACTGGCTGGTTATATATGTACTTGCTATGTTGGATCATTTTTAACTAAAAAAAAAGCTATATGTTAAGTTGTCAACTCAGATATCCAAGCTTGTACCTTTACTTTTAACAATTTGCACCCATTTACACATTTTACTGCTCTGTACAACTTACTTGTTATCATCAAGAAAACATCCTATTGAACTTAACATTCATTTGACATTTTATTAACACTTAACATTTAATTAAAGTAATTAAGCAAATATTACTTAATTATATTAAATTTATTTAACATCACATGTAGAATTAAATAACATCTATTAACTAAGCTAAGTAAATTAAACAAAATAAGTTCTTACTCAAACAATATAACACATTAAATCACACTTTTAAAGTGTATGCTTTAAAGTGTAACATCTAAGTAAACAATAAAATAGATATAGACTCCATGTATATACATGATAGAAGTAACAGAGCTCAATACTTAGTGTACAATACACATGACGGTAACATCCGATATCATTTCTGAGTATGAATGTGTCATTTTGAGAAAATGAATCCAGATGTCACAAAATAAAAAGTTACTAAACCTAATAACAAAAAGCAACGATAAAACAGTGTAAATACAGCTAGAAAACCTTATTAATTATCCGTGCCCCAGTGCATGATGGGAAAACCAGTATTAGAAAAGTTAATTAGGTTTTACTTAATTTTACATTGTTGATAATTCTGCTTGAGTTGAGTCCTGATATAGGATTTACTTTAATTCTCAACTGAATAACTTATTTTTTTAATGTAGAAATTATATTTGTTTTTCTGTAGCATTAACCCAACTATGCGGTATATCACCTTCCCAATTGTGGGTTATTTTAACTTAATACATTGAGTTAAAAGCCAGTTGCGGGTTAAAATTACAAGTAAGTACATACTTAAAACTTCTTAATTTTGGATGGATTATAGGGAGTAAACTATCTTGAGTACTGTAAATATGTGTACATAAATTCAAAATACACAAGTGTACATACATAACACACATATTTAACCCATCAGCCGGGTTATTACTACAAATTAACCAACGATTTAGAAGATGACCCAACATTTTTGGAAAATAACCCTCCACAGTGACCCAACTTGGTTGGATTAAAAATACAACAACCCACCGTTTTTCGCTGTGTAATGTCTCAAGTAAATTTAGCAAACGATAGCATGAATGGGACAGAGTTTGGAGTCTATTAAACCCACTAATGAAAGCTTTCCTCATGACTTCATGCTGCAAAGATGTTCCTCTCAGAGTCTCGGGAGTGTGTATCCGTTTCATCCGCTCATACTGGCTTTATAATGCACAACCCTCAGGAAAACCTTCTACCACTGTAAAACCACATCCCAACCACTTCATCATGTGTGAAGGTCTCAGCTTCAGTATTGACTATACACTCTAAAAAATGCTGGGTTGTTTCAACCCAAATTTGGGTCAAATATGGACAAACCCAAATGTTGGATAAAAAATGTAATTTAAAAAAAATCACAGTTGAAAGAGAAAGTTGAAGTTGGGTTCAATTTTTAAATTACATTTTTAACCCAACATTTGGGTTTGTCCACATTTCACCCAAATTTGGGTTAAAACAACCCAGCATTGTTTAGAGTGTATGGAAGTCCCAATGGCCTGTTCTGTAATGGTAGTTAACACACAGTTCATTGAGACGACTCTCAGTCAGGTCGCTATGATCCAGCTGTGATGACTCATCATATCTGCGCTCGTGTGCCAAACGGTTCCTGGAGGAGGATGAACACATCAGGCAGAACCAGCGCATCTGCCAGCTCTTAAATATCAGGTGCTCGTGTTTGATTCATGCTGCGGCCTCTAGTTAATGTGTGTCAGGCGGTCTACCCGTTTTATAGCCTCTTATTTCCAGGTCGGATTGTGTTTGCCCGGACAGCACAAGTATGTGGAAAAGCCAGTCTTTAATATTCAAGCGTTCCTGAAGCCCCTGTCCTTTCATGAATGGGAAACTGTGATGTCTCTGCTGGATTCACGGGTTTGTACATTGGCCTCGAGCAGTTCTTCAAGTGTGTGTGTGTTCGTCTAGACTTCAGACGTCTTTGTAGGTGGCATCTTTAACTGTGTGTGTGAAGCATGTGCTTATAATGTATGAAGAACATTAACCTTTAACACAACCTTTATTCACATTATTCACTTTTTAAATATATGCAAAACGATCAAATTATGAACTTTTTTGGACCCTTTTACAGCATTGCTTGAAGAAGAGTAAATAAGATAAGTCTATTTCTCTCTTTTTACTCAAAATATAGCGTTCATTGCATTTGTAAAAGCTCAAACATTAAACTCTGTTACCAAAGTTATTACTGGGAAAATTTAAATATAAAAACATGCAAATGCATAAAAACACTAATTAATTAAAGGAGTAGTTCACTTCAAAAAAAAAACTTTTGCTGATAATTTACTCACCCCCATGTCATCCAAGATGTCGATGTCTTTCTTTCTTCAGTCGAAAAGAAATGAAGGTTTTTGATGAAAACATTCCAGGATTTTCTCCATATAATGGACTTCAATGGGGTCCAAATGCTTCAAGGTCCGAAAGACAGTTTCAGTGCAAACTGTTCAAAGGGCTTTAAACGATTCCAGACGATGAATAAGGGTCTTATCAAGCGAAACGATCGCTCATTTAATAAATAAATAAATAACAAAGTTTAAGTTTTATAAGCTCAAATGCTCGCCTTGCTCTGTTCTGTGATGACCGTTCGTGACTCTCCTGTTCGAACTCGTTCATCAAAATGAACAAATCTATTTCCGAGTCATTTGGTTCATTCAGCGAACGAAACAAACGAATCTAAGGGGATTTGACATGATTTATTCAGTTATATTCCATTAAAGAAATAAAGCCTTAACTAGTCAAAAATAATATGTGTAATATTGTTAGCATATTTTTTTAAGTAAATAGCAGTAACATTTTAGCTATGTGCGTTAGCTATGTATGCATAACGTGTAATATTTATTTCCTTTAGTGGATAAACAATATTTTAAAGTGATAAAGTGCTAGTTTTGGTTTATTGTGATTTTTTAACGCTGAAAGAGTGCGCCTGCTCCTCCTGTATTACACCGCTGGACTTGGACCATGAAGGTGTCAGAGATGTAATCGTGGGTGTTTGCTTTCTTACATAACTGGTCTCCACCCCATCATAATGGCTTCAGACGCCACTCCTCGACCGCAGGGGAAACTGTTAGGGCATCGAATTTGTCAGGTTTAGATTAGAACATAATGTTTACGCCAAGACGTCTCCAAAATGCAGCGTTGCATAACCAATCATTAAAACACTAATCGCTCTATTTAATTTCAGGCTGCGAGTTTTTCCCCTACTCTTTGTGTTGTGTTGAGAGAGCGACTGAGAAATGCTGTCTGTCTCACCTGACGTGTCCTGAATGCAGAGCTGGTGTGATCATCAGAAGCAGCGAGACGGCTGAACGCCACTGAAAGCACACGGAGATGCTCAGGCTGTTCAGACAGGATTAAAAGTGCTGACTCCAGCTGTCAGCGTGTCTACTGACACAGTTTCCTGAATGATTACAGCCCTAAATCATTTCAGGGATCTTTTTGAGAAGAGACTAGGCTAAAGGTTCCTTTACCAGTTTACTCTATGGGTATCTGCTCCTTTGAAAGAAGGTAAATACTGTCGACCGCTCTTTAACCCTCTGGGGTCTAAGGTGTTTCTGGGGTCCTTGAGATGTTTTGACATGCCCTGCCTTTTTTAGTTGCATATAAACATTTTAATGACACAAGTGAAATTACACTCTAAACAGGGCTACCATAATATGTGAGTAACATGTATGTACATGTTTGTATTTTTGAGAGAATATTGTTTTTTAAAAACTAAAAATTAAAGTTTCTGAAACACATATGAAATATGCGTCCACATTACTTTTGACTAATGGATGTTGTCGGCCAATACATTTTATCATACGTATTTAAAAGTTAAGGATGCATTATTTTGGTTACACTTTATTTTAATGTGTCCCTGTTACAGTGTAATTACAGATTTAAGTACTGAGTAATAATAATTAACTACATGTACTAACTATAGGGTTAGGGTAGGATCAGGATTTGGTTGAGGGTTAATTTCATGTAATTATGCCTGATTTATAGGTGTTACTATAGTAAATACATGTAATGTGTGTAACAAGGACACATTAAAATATAGTGTTACCATTATTTTGATATAGCCTAGCTTGCATTGCAGTTGATTAGTTTATTTTTGACAAAACATACTATATATTTAACATATGAGCAGAAACTGTCTAGCAAAAGCTTATATGATATCTATTTTAGAGTAAAAGCTTTATAATCTATCCAAAACTACTATTACACCCCCCTATAGTAGTAATAGTAATCTATATCTCTCTATTTTCATACAGATTACATCAACTGAGAATATTTGCTTTTATATAAATTACTTTATTTAAAAGAAGAGAATTTCAGCTTCATAACAGCTTCATTTACTGAGTTACAGTTCATTTTTTGGACGTGTTTCAGAATGAACTTCACTGACAGAGAGAACACAGAACTCGCATCATGTTTTCTTTTCATTATTTGGTGAAAAGCAGAACCCTTTGTTTTTACTGTATCCACACAAAAAATAGACATTTAACAGGATCTAATGATGTATAATACTTAAATGTAAGATCAAAATTAACATAGTAATTTGAGTCTCTTTTGCACTTATAAGAAAAAAGTGAGCCTGTCGCACCAGCGTGATTGCTGAAATTAAAACGTAAATTGTTTAGCTTTTAGTATGAATATGTCAGCCTTGAGGTTATGAATAAGATGATATGTTAAAAAACAATGATAATATTTGCATTTAGGACACTGTAAAAAATATCTGTGATTTTAACAGTAAAATACTGTAAAAATGCTACAGTGCAAAACTGTTAATTGGTAAACAGAAAGTTTCCGTACTATACACGGTAAATAACTGTGATATAATTTTACAGTAAAATACCGTTAAATTTACAGTTTTTGAAAGTGAAAAAGAACAAATTGTTGTATAATTTACAGTGAAAAACCGTAAATTGACATTCCCACAATTCCCTGTGTGACACTTCACATTTTAAGTATTTTTGTTGAAATAACTATGGTTCCTCATAGTTTTATTGTTTTTCTCCTCAGAGATCCACTGGTTGACGATCACACGTTGATCTGATTGGTTACAAGGTGGTTTGTGACGTCAGAAACACCAGCGATTTCAAAGTGTGTTTTGAGACTGTCTTTGGTTCACTGCAGTTTTAAGGAGGAAATACTCAGCAATGCTGAACACTTATCAACTTACACATGGTGTGTGTTAAAGCAGATTAAAAACACCACATACACACATAAACAACATTAAAAGCTGGATTTACACCACTGGGGGACTTTAAAAAAATGATTTCAGAACACGTGGCACCATATTGGCAGCTATAATCATATAATATATTCAGTTATGACATATCTGAGCCACGTCCAACTCAAGCCAATGCTGTGTCTCATTCCCATCAGAAAGTCATTCCCTGTCCCCTCATCCAGAGAAAAACTCTTGAATGCAGTTACATAACCAGCCCACCTTGCAAGGCAAGAGCGACAATGTGTTCAGTCATGGGCGGAGGGCAGGAATCACCCTGTTAATTTGCCCAAACACAATACTGTGCTGTTCAGTGTGTGCAAGCGTGGATGATCACTTAATATCTCGCCTTCTGGAGGCAGAACTGTAAGCGGTGCTCTATACTTCACCAGCCTCCTGTAAACCATCAAATGTTTGTTTTGTAGTTGTGAGTGTCACGCTCATGGTGGCTTTCTCTGTGTCTGAATTCGGACTGACACGTTGATTTGGTTGGCAGCCGATTGATCTAATGCACATGCACAAACAGTTATAATGCAAATTTTTGGACTTCAGTTTGGATTCATCATTCCTGCTAAAAATCTGTGCATGTAAAATTAACTTTATAGTGCCAATATTTTCCGAAAGCATTTTTCCTTAATTTCTCTCATAGGGATTTAAAAATTTAATTAAAGCGTTATAATCCACGAACCAAACCAACCAGCTATACGAGGAGAAGCATAAACACTATACAAACTTTGATTTGAAGCTAAATCCAACAGAAATACAAAAGGTGCAAGACTGGGCTAAACGGCTTTAGTGAAAGAAAGAACTACAATCCCATGAAGCATTGCGAACAAAATAATTTAATTAAAGATGGTGGAGGAATAAAAAAAACTCAATTACAAATGTTGATGTATATGTAGATATATATAATGTGGTTATAATTTGGAAGTGTAAAGGATATTAAATCTCTGATTGGTGGAATTTGCATTGTGGGTAATGTAGTTTTCCAACACGAAATTTCACAACAACCCAGTAGCTAGTAGGGCTGACTTTAAAAGTATTTAAGTTATCGTTAAACATCAGTTTCCTTATGGAGAAAATGAATGAATGTTACGTCCAGAACCGATTGTTGCGCTCAGTTGTACAATGCATCGTTAAAAAAATTAACTTGCTTTTCTCAAAACCGTAACAACCGTTGGTTCAACAATAAAGACCTGTCGTTAATGACATCATGTGCAGGTGCTGAATTAGAGTTTTTCGCAGTTTCTCAGACAAACTCAAATGTTAGATTAAAACTGCAATTTACAAAATGTAACCCAGCACTGGGTTTGTCCATATTTGACCCAAAATTGGGTTAAACCTAATTAATAAGGTTAATGGGCCGACCGAGGTATGCAGCAAAGCATTTGTGAAGAAGACACAACACACACAACCTTGAGGCGGATGGGTTACAACAGCAGAAGACCCCACCGGGTACCACTCATCTCCACTACAAATAGGAAAAAGAGGCGACAATTTGCATGAGATCACCAAAATTGGACTGTTGAAGACTGTAAAAATGTTGCCTGGTCTGATGAGTCTCGATTTCTGTTGAGAAATTCAGATGGTAGAGTCAGAATTTGGCGTAAACAGAATGAGAACATGGATCCATCATGTCTTGTTACCACTGTGCAGGCTGGTGGTGGTGGTGTAATGGTGTGGGGGATGTTTTCTTGGCACACTTTAGGCCCCTTAGTGCCAATTGGGCATCGTTTAAATGCCACGGCCTACCTGAGCATTGTTTCTGACCATGTCCATCCCTTTATGGCCACCATGTCCCCATCCTCTGATGGCTACTTCCAGCAGGATAATGCACCATGTCATGAAGCTGGAATCATTTCAGATTGGTTTCTTGAACATGACAATGAGTTCACTGTACTAAAATGGCAAATGGTAATTGTAAATTGTAAAATAGAGAAATTGTTGAGAAATGCACCAAAGTGACTGCGAAAAACTGCAATGTCGGATTAGTGCTGTAAAAGAGAAAAATAAAACGAACATGGGATCTGAGGATTTATTTACATGTTTGATTCAATCGCTGGTTCCTTCACACTTGCTCACACAAGCAAGCACCACAAAATGTTTCTTTAAAATATAAAAGTCCATCTAATATTTGACCATGTAATGCTGTGTAAATCTACTGTCAGGGATGATATATTTTATCTTGGGGTTCAACCCTTTTCCTCTATCCTGTTTATGTTCCTCAACACTGTAGAAATATCAGGAAACGACAGCAGACGAAACACTCACAGACCCAGTCCATCTAATAGTGGGTCAAGAAATCAAAACCAAACCCCGTCAGTGTAAATCAGTGTAACAGTCTCAGTCTCCTCCTGAAGATTGTTCATGAGTGTGTGTGTGGCATCGGACTGATGTTCTGTGTGTGTTGTCTTGATCACAGCACAACCGCGGCCTGGTTTCGGACGCCTGTGAGAACGGAGGAAAGAGGAAACCGGGTCGGCTGAAGGGAACCGTGGAAGTGCTCAGAGACGAAGCCAAAGGAAAGGGCGTTATAACAGAAACAGCTCCATCACACACACAGTTACAACACACACTGGGTCATATCATCATAACTCTGACTGACATCCATCTTTACTCATCACTTTAGCATAACTTTGATAGACATAACCCCTGACATAACTTTTAGCATAACCCCTGACTCAGGACATATTGAGGACACACGATCAGCTGAGTTTGCTTCTGGTGCAGTTCATTCTAGTTTGAGCCCCATTTTGGATTAAAATGACTGGACTAAATAGGAATTTCTCGCTAGAAGGTGGAAAACGTTGGTCAAAAACGTACACATTACCACAAATTTAAGACACCATCTTTAGTTTTTAGCTGAACTGTCTGAGAATGGAAAACACAGGATGGGATATCGAACACTTAATCTGTGTTTGTGTGAGTGAGATGAGTAAATGCTCAGTCTAAAACTACAGTAACCATCATGTTCACACACGACGAGGACAGGAGAGCTGTCAGTCAATGCATGGGAAGTTACTTCGAATAGATGACTGGATGTGTGTATATAATGTGTGTGTGTGCGCAGCTGTCACTCTCACTTCATCACAGCTCAGCTCTGCTCAGGACGGAGACACAGTCTGCTCCTATTTACATCTTCACATTCCAACAGTATATATACATTATATATTTATATAGCTTCAAAGGGGTCATGACATTAACATTTTTTATTGTTTAAATATGGATGGGCGGGGCCTGTGGTACGATAATGTAAAACTATTCGTCGATGTCTTGCTCTGGAGAAAGTCATATGCAAATGTGTACTAAAAAAATGTTGGGTTGTTTTAACCCAACTTTGGGTCAGATATGGACAAACCCAAACATTGGGTTAAATCTAATTTAAAAATAACCCAACTGCTGGATTTGTCCATTTTGACTTGAAGTTGCCAGTTAAAGCCCAACATTTTAAGTATGAACATCCAAAACAGGAGGCATATTGCATTCACTTGAAGAAAAAATCTTACTGTGTTTTCTGAATTAACGACTTAATTTTTCATTAGAAAAAATGTTTTTGCTCTGTTTTTCTGAATTAACGACTTAATTTTTCATGAGAAAAAAGTTTTTGCTCTGTTTTTCTGAATTAACGACTTAATTTTTCATGAGAAAAAAAGTTTTTGCTCTGTTTTTCTGAATTAACGACTTAATTTTTCATTAGAAAAAAAGTTTTTGCTCTGTTTTTCTGAATTAACGACTTAATTTTTCATGAGAAAAAAAGTTTTTGCTCTGTTTTTCTGAATTAATGACTTAATTTTTCATAAGAAAAATTTTTCATTCAGAAAAACAGAGCAAAAAAAATTTCCATGAAAAATTAACTCATTAATTCAGAAAAACAGAGCAAAAAAATTTCTCATGAAAAATTAACTCGTTAATTCAGAAAAACAGAGCAAAAACATTTTTTCTCATGAAAAATTAACTCATTAATTCAGAAAAACAGAGCAAAAATTTTTTTCTCATGAAAAATTAACTCATTAATTCAGAAAAACAGAGTAGATTTTTTTTCTTCAAGTGAATGCAATACGCCACCGTACAAATGAGCTGTTTCTGAGAGCTTCATTAAATAAAAGCTCTTTTTGAAGCTTGCACGATGGCCTCTTATAAGCCAGACGTCAAGAAAATGTTGTTTTCTCAAGTCATGACCCCTTTAAAATCCCATCACACAAAAGGGTTGATCAATTTAGATAGCTAATTGTGATTTTAGATTAGCTAACTGTGAACTTGTGATTCTGACATTCGGAAACAAGAAGATTTTTGAGTAATAACGAATGTATTTCATTCAAATATTGAGTATTTCATACAAATATTGAGCTAAAAGCAGAGCATTTGTGGATTACTGCATTCGATAAATCCTGCCCAATGTGTGAGTGTTTTGAGCATTTGTTGAAACAGGATGATAAGCGCTTATGTGATTGTTTGGGTGGGAGTGAACGGGAAACTGGCAGGGTTTCTCAGGGCTGATGGGTGTTTTCCTATGGTCTTAATGGGGACTTTCACTAGATTGCAACATCACAGGCTGTTTATTCACTTAGACAAAACATCATCACATGCTCTCGCTGTTAATCATTAGTCCCTGAATGTTTGATATCAGCTCTGATCAGATTCTGCATGCAAGCTTGTGTCCAGCGTGAGACAGATTTAGAGACCGTATCCGGGTCAAAGCATTAGCAGGAGGTCATGACCTTTCACTGATCGAGTATCAGTTTAGCAGACAGTGTGACTGACCGGTCAGCCGTTTGGTGGGATTACTACTCTCCTTTCTTCCTACTCAAAATATTCAGAGTTAACCTGTAAGACTTTAATAATATTGATTTGTTATTTAATTGTTTTTTTTCCTTCCTCTTCACAAAAAAAAGTTGTTGTTTTTTTGTCAGTGAAATGAATGTACTATTTTTTTAGTTTGATAATGTTTTTATTTAATAGTTTGTATTTTTCAGGGGATTTAATGGTAGTAAATTATATTTACGCATTTATTCACTTGTTGAGCACAGACCTGAAAATTTTATTTCCAAATGAAACTGGCAAATCTTGAACTCTTCAGTTTGATTTCTTATTCAAAGACAACACTTGACAGATCATTGCCAAAGTGATAAAAGTTTTAAAAAATGAACAATGTGTATTGTTACATTGTAACATTGCATTTTACTCTAAAACTGCAAGAAATTGAAGGCCATAAATCTAATTAAGTTGTTTTCCAAATTTGAGGTTTATATCTAAAAAAATAGCTTAGTAAAATGTTGTTTGGCCGCAGTACCGACATGCTTCCACTAGATAAAATTAGTCTTCCATTCATTTCCAATGTGCTCATTTTTCACCACGAGGAGCTCAAGTGTGACTATTTTTTCTACAGGACCATTTAACCTTTTCAGATCATGTCCTTGATTTTCTTGTGTGTGTAAAACCTTTACCAAGTTTCATACCATTCCAATTAAGTAAAACTTCTAAAACCAAAAATTAAAATGTTACATTTTCATTTATTTATTTTATGAATCACGTGCTGCAATTCTGAAAAGCACATTTCTACTGGTCATTTCTGTTGTGCATTTCACTGAGAGTGACAGCAGATGTCTGATAGGATCTTTATTCAAACTATCAACCACAGTGAATAATAAAGTTCTAGTAATAATGCATCCAGACTTTACAACAACTTTCTGTTTTCATTTTCTTACAACTTTTCTGTGTCATAAATGCAGTTTACATAATATGATGAAATTCAAGACAGATTTCCATCCACTGTAAAATCTGGGGTATTTATTATGAAATTTCTTTCAACTTAAAGGCATGAGACTTTTCCTACTCTTGCTTTACTTCATACTTTAGTGCAATAAAAGAGCAAAAATGAGTTATATAGTAATTTAATAATAAATCCAAAAGCAAAACATGCAAAAAATAACTATAAATGAGAGTAGAAATGGCAAGTGAGCTAATGAGTGTTCCTCCGCTGCCATCTACTGTTGTAGTGCTAATATCACCTCATTTTCATGTTAAAAGTGTTTGTTTTCTCTACTTAAGTTTGATATCTCCATGAATGAAAATAATAAATGAAGATCTTCTTTAAAGTTAATTTTACTGCACCAATGTAAGGAGTAAATAATAGTGTTTAAAACTGAACATGTGTTTTTAATAAATATGTAACCACACATTGCCAATCTAGAGAATTAGAGTGATTTAAAGTAAGTATGCTTAATGAATATTAATGAATATCAGCAGGTCTGGTCTTTTAAAATGATTCAAAATCCAGGGACTGACTTGATAGTGCAGAACCTATTGTATTGTTCATATACGTTTACTAACAATATATACTGTGTAAAAATGATAATATTGAAATAGAATCGGCCCTGGATTGCAGTGACTCTGCAGTTCATTTTAATGTGCGGGGTTCTTAGTGTGTTAAATGTTTGACAATTACATTTGACTGAAATTCTTGTATTGAAATATTTTATGTTCTACCAATGATAAAACTGTGCTAGATGATGGGGTTTGCGAGGAAGGGCACTATAGGAAGCCTTTGAGCTCCTTTACAAAATCATACTGTGTGTTATCATTACCAGTGATTTTCAGAGCTCAAATTCAAGGTGAAGGTTTAAAGTATACACTCTACAAAATGCTGTTTCGTTTATATCCATGTTTGGGTCAAATATGGACAAATCGAACCATTGGGTTTAAAAATGTTAAAAATGTAAACCAATGGTTGGGTTTGTCCACATTTGACCCAAACATGGGTTGAAACAACCCAGCATTTTTTAGAGTGTGTGCATTTTAGGCATGGGAGTGTAGTGGGTCATTTGAGCTGATTGTGGGCTGTTTTTGATTGGCCATTGGGCCAGTTATGTAGACCAGACAGGTTAGGCTTGGGTTAGGGTTCCCGTTTAGATTCGGGACGTCCTCTGTGTCATGCAGAATATTAGATTCACACATTGCAAGAGGGACCCAAGCCGTATCAAGAGAAAGAATAAGAAATAAACACCTAACAACCACCCAAAACACCCTAGCAACCTCTTAAAACACAAATTTCACACCAGTAGGCTAAGACACTTCCCTGAAACGCCTCGTTTGTAGTCTCGCCATTATTTCCAGGATTTGCTGTCATCAACATGTTACATATTTACATAATGCCCGCCTACTGGCTGCTTTGACCCGCCCTCAAAGAACAGTTTGCTTTTGTGATTTTGCTATTTCGAGGAGAAAACATTGAATGGCCAATCACAGCAGACTGAGCCAGCTGGCCAATCAGAGCAGACTGAGCCAGCTGGCCAATCAGCAGCAGACTGAGCCAGCTGGCCAATCAGAGCAGACTGAGTCAGCTGGCCAATCAGAGCAGACTGAGCCAGCTGGCCAATCAGAGCAGACTGAGCCAGCTGGCCAATCAGTGCAGATTGAGCCAGCTGGCCAATCAGAGCAGACTGAGCCAGCTGGCCAATCAGAGCAGACTGAGTCAGCTGGCCAATCAGAGCAGACTGAGCCAGCTGGCCAAGTACAGAGCAGACTGAGTCAGCTGGCCAATCAGAGCAGACTGAGCCAGCTGGCCAATCAGAGCAGACTGAGCCAGCTGGCCAATCAGAGCAGACTGAGTCAGCTGGCCAATCAGTGCAGACTGAGTCAGCTGGCCAATCAGAGCAGACTGAGCCAGCTGGCCAATCAGAGCAGACTGAGCCAGCTGGCCAATCAGAGCAGACTGAGCCAGCTGGCCAATCAGAGCAGACTGAGCCAGCTGGCCAATCAGAGCAGACTGAGTCAGCTGGCCAATCAGAGCAGACTGAGCCAGCTGGCCAATCAGAGCAGACTGAGCCAGCTGGCCAATCAGAGCAGACTGAGCCAGCTGGCCAATCAGAGCAGACTGAGTCAGCTGGCCAATCAGAGCAGACTGAGCCAGCTGGCCAATCAGAGCAGACTGAGCCAGCTGGCCAATCAGAGCAGACTGAGTCAGCTGGCCAATCAGAGCAGACTGAGCCAGCTGGCCAATCAGAGCAGACTGAGCCAGCTGGCCAATCAGAGCAGACTGAGCTAGCTGGCCAATCAGAGCAGACTGAGCCAGCTGGCCAGTCAGAGCAGACTGAGTCAGCTGGCCAATCAGAGCAGACTGAGTCAGCTGGCCAATCAGGGCAGACTGAGTCAGCTGGCCAATCAGAGCAGACTGAGCTAGCTGGCCAATCAGAGCAGACTGAGTCAGCTGGCCAATCACATCAGACTGAGTCAGCTGGCCAATCAGAGCAGACTGAGCCAGCTGGCCAATCACAGCAGACTGAGCTCAGCTGGCCAATCACAGCAGACTGAGCTAGCTGGCCAATCAGAGCAGACTGAGCTAGCTGGCCAATCAGCAGCAGACTGAGCTCAGCTGGCCAATCACAGCAGACTGAGCTCAGCTGGCCAATCACATCAGACTGAGTCAGCTGGCCAATCAGAGCAGACTGAGCTAGCTGGCCAATCAGAGCAGACTGAGCCAGCTGGCCAATCACAGCAGACTGAGCCAGCTGGCCAATCAGCATCAGACTGAGCCAGCTGGCCAATCAGAGCAACTGAGCTCAGCTGGCCAATCAGCAGCAGACTGAGCCAGCTGGCCAATCAGAGCAGACTGAGTCAGCTGGCCAATCAGAGCAGACTGAGCCAGCTGGCCAATCAGAGCAGACTGAGCCAGCTGGCCAATCAGAGCAGACTGAGCTAGCTGGCCAATCAGAGCAGACTGAGCCAGCTGGCCAGTCAGAGCAGACTGAGTCAGCTGGCCAATCAGAGCAGACTGAGTCAGCTGGCCAATCAGGGCAGACTGAGTCAGCTGGCCAATCAGAGCAGACTGAGCTAGCTGGCCAATCAGAGCAGACTGAGTCAGCTGGCCAATCACATCAGACTGAGTCAGCTGGCCAATCAGAGCAGACTGAGCCAGCTGGCCAATCACAGCAGACTGAGCTCAGCTGGCCAATCACAGCAGACTGAGCTAGCTGGCCAATCAGAGCAGACTGAGCTAGCTGGCCAATCACAGCAGACTGAGCTAGCTGGCCAATCACAGCAGACTGAGCTCAGCTGGCCAATCACATCAGACTGAGTCAGCTGGCCAATCAGAGCAGACTGAGCCAGCTGGCCAATCAGAGCAGACTGAGCCAGCTGGCCAATCACAGCAGACTGAGCCAGCTGGCCAATCACATCAGACTGAGCCAGCTGGCCAATCACGAGCAGACTGAGCTCAGCTGGCCAATCACAGCAGACTGAGCCAGCTGGCCAATCAGAGCAGACTGAGTCAGCTGGCCAATAATAAGCGTCTTTGGCAATAAGCTCTGTATACCTCTTGAACATCAGGGCTTTGTTCACGGTGCAGCCGGTTCCCTTTACAGCTCCAGCGAGTGTCAGCGCCGGTTATTGTTGTGTGTTATTGTTGTGTGTTTTGTGTAATCTGTAGTTTGAAAGACTCTCGTCTCGTCAGTGCAGCTTAAACACGCTCCATTTAAAGCACTGTGTCTGTAATACTACTGTACTTCACTAAAGACTGCCAGTTTTTCCAGTTTACCTGCAGACAGATGTCCTGAATGAATGTTGTGATCAGTGGAAGCTCACCTTTACAGCACACACTTCCTCCTGTTGGCAATATAATGTTAGTTTCATTTGCACACAGAAGTATGAAACATTATATTTGAATTAAAGACGCCATCAAAACTGTTTACCTGCATATTCTCGGTCTTTTGTGTATTTCAATGTGTTTATAAACATAAACCCACCATAACTTCACTTCTTTTTTCTTTGTGCTATGCAGTGCTGTGTTTTCTTTCTGTATCTCAATGATAATGATTGCAGTCTCTTGCAATCACACTCCCACACA
Source organism: Hybognathus amarus (assembly GCA_030378365.1). Taxonomy (NCBI): domain Eukaryota; kingdom Metazoa; phylum Chordata; class Actinopteri; order Cypriniformes; family Leuciscidae; genus Hybognathus; species Hybognathus amarus. The sequence goes on from JAQIUQ010003354.1 coordinate 88,854, forward strand.
CACTATGGTGTGTAACCTACAATTTACAATAATTGTCATCAAAACTTTACCCATATTACATCAGAACATCCCTCCAGAGTACACTGTTATATTGACTACATGCAATCTGACTGTCTAATCTGTACAATCACACAAGAGCTTGTCATTTCTGATGCACTGAGAACAGCCTGTGTCGAGTTTTACTGATTATAACAGTAAGAAATACAATAAGAATTTCAAAGTCAAAGGGACATTTTCATTGACCCTCAGTGAAATCTTAAAGTGGTGTAAATCCAGCGTTTAATGTTGTTTATGTGTGTATGTGGTGTTTTTAATGTGCTTTAACACACACCATGTGTAAGATCATAAGTTGACATCATTGCTGAGTATTTCCTCCTTAAAACTGCAAAAAAAAAAAAAAAAAAAACGTCAACCAGTCGTTCTCTGAGTGAGGAGTGAGTGGAGTCTGGGCTCATTTGCATATTCATATCGCAATTTTTTTTCAAGGAAAACATTTTTTTAAATGTAATTTTGGTGCTCAAAGATGGGTTTTATGGGATAAAATTGGGGAACTTTAAATTTTTTTACAGTGCTCAAATGTAAATTCACATGTTAGTGAATTGGGTAACACGTTACAATACGTGTGCACTAATATGCATTAATTCATGCTTAACTAATGCACAGATAATCATGAGTTAACATATAACTCATGAAGAACTAATCCATTAATTAATGATTACTGCATCAGCAACTAATAAAGAGTCTATTTAGATTTAGTAATACATGAATTGCTATTAATTCAATGTGTAATTGTGTATTAATTCCTTAATAACATATTGTATTAACTAATAGTGTAAATTAATGTGTTAATTACCACAATTAGTCAAAGCAATGAACTTCACTTATAGTTGTCTGCTTTAATTGCTCATTAGCTAATGATTTGCAAAGGTATCATTATGTTATGACTTTACTTGTTGGGGCACATCATTATCAACTAATCATTTAGTAATTGTAGTAATTTGCACATGAATTTGCACTAACAATTAAGGAATTAATGATGTATAAATGCATATTAGTGTACCTGTCATATTATTTGGAAGTTGAAATACAAGGCTTTGGCTCATTCTGGTAATTAACATAGAGTTATTATGGAATTAATCCACAATTACATATTTAATTAATAACAATTCATGTATAAACTAATACATTAACCTTACAGACTATAATTAGTTCCTAATGTGGTAATCATTAATGAATAGCTTAGATAGTCATTAGTTACACATTAACTCATGATTATCTGTGCATTAGTTAAGCATGAATTAATGCTTATTAGTGCACCCGTATTGTAAAGTGTTACCGTGAATTGCATTAAATGTTTTAAAGACTCTTAATGAAGTGGGATTCTTTAATTTAATGGTTTGTTTACTCACTCTTAGTCAGTTAGCTCACTGTCGTTTCTCTTTTCAGATGTGTGCACGTTTTCCTCGTCGGCTTATTAAAATTCTTCTGGGCGCTCTATAATGTATACGCTCTGTACCATCAACATGACCAACGCCAGAAACAAAACCAGTTCCTAATTTTAGATGTGGGAAACGAGCGTACGTGGTTTGTGTCGTGTAAACCCTTATTACTCGTGCCGACACATTCTGTGTTCAAGCAACACACACTCATTTGTGCGCCATATCAACCTCATTACACCCAGCCAGCTGATGATGTCATCCTCATGGACCTCGCATGGGCCCGGGAATATTTATGAGGAGGGGTTCGCTCGGTCGAGGGCCCCATCAGAACGTGCTTCAAACTGGAAGGCTCTGTTTGCCCCGTCTAACTCTGGGAGGTCCTCTGTGTTTAGGGCTGAATGGGAGACATGCTGGGCATCTGAGGAGCCGCTTTCGGGATTAACCCTCCATTATTCCTCTAGCAGGGCCTGCGCCTCGCAGTCTTTCCCGGGCCTGCTATTCATCACCACTAAACTCTCACACAACAACATACCTTCTGCACGGACTGCTAAGATGTTGGTTAACCGACACACTGTTGCACCTTTGACGCTCTGGGATTGGCGGAAACATCACCTATATGTGGAGACTCGATGACACAGAAACATAAAGCTCTCGTTCACATGCATTCACTCTATATAGGAATAGTTCACCCAAAATTGAAAATTGTGTCATTTTGCGTCAAACTTTTTTTCTTCTTTTGTAAAACACAAAAGTCTCAGCACATAACGAAAGCATAGAGTGACCAGAGGCTCAAAAGTGAGGAAAACACCATTCAAGCAGCAACGAAACAGCTAAACGTGATTTACTCATGATTAATGTCGTTCCAAACGCGTTACAGATCTTTTAAACACAAATTAAGATGTTTTTGATATTATAAGATATTCTCAAATCATTTCGTCCCTAAACAACAATTTCAAGCTTCAAAAAGTTTAAAGACATTGTATATGTAATCATGCTTTTTTTAGCATGAAGAACATTTTTGAAAATCAAAAATAAATCCGCTAATAAAATAAAAATGTTTTTGGTTTCTTCATGGAACTATCAATGCCAATAAAGAAACTTAATTTGTGAAACTGTGCATAAAACTATGGAAGCTTGTTTCCGCCACAGAATGGAAAATAAAAAAGGTAATTGGACTTTTTATCTCACAATTCTGACTTTATATCTCACAATTCTGACTTTATATCACGCAATTCTGACTTTATATCTCACAATTACTGACTTTATATCACGCAATTCTGACATTATATCACGCAATTCTGACTTTATATCTCGCAATTCTGACTTTATATCTCACAATTCTGACTTTATATCTACAATTCTGACTTTATATCACGCAATTCTGACTTTATATCATCGCAATTCTGACTTTATATCACGCAATTCTGACATTATATCACGCAATTCTGACTTTATATCTTCGCAATTCTGACTTTATATCTCACAATTCTGACTTTATATTTTCGCAATTCTGACTTTATATCTCGCAATTCTGACTTTATATCGCAATTCTGACTTTATATCTCGCAATTCTGACTTTATATCTCGCAATTCTGACTTTATATCTCGCAATTCTGACTTTATATCTCACAATTCTGACTTTATATCTCGCAATTCTGACTTTATATTCTCGCAATTCTGACTTTATATCTTAACGATTTGACTTTATATCTCGCAATTCTGACTTTATATCTCACAATTCTGACTTTATATCACGCAATTCTGACTTTATATCACGCAATTCTGACTTTATATCTCGCAATTCTGACTTTATATCACGCAATTCTGACTTTATATCTCGCAATTCTGACTTTATATCGCAATTCTGACTTTATATCTCACAATTCTGACTTATATCGCAGCAATTATCTGACTTTATATCTCACAATTCTGACTTTATATCTTGCAATTCTGACTTTATATCTCACAATTCTGACTTTATATCTTCAGCAATTCTGACTTTATATCACGCAATTCTGACTTTATATCTCACAATTCTGACTTTATATCTATCATCAATTCTGACTTTATATCTCGCAATTCTGACTTTATATCACGCAATTCTGACTTTATATCTCACAATTCTGACTTTATATCTCGCAATTCTGACTTTATATCTCGCAATTCTGACTTTATATCACACAAATTCTGACTTTATATCTCGCAATTTCTGACTTTATATCTACAATTTCTGACTTTATATCTCACAATTCTGACTTTATATACACAGAATTCTGACTTTATATCTCACAATTCTAACTTTATATCTCACAATTCTGACTTTATATCGCGCAATTCTGACTTTATATCTTGCAATCTCTGACTTTATATCTCGCAATTCTGACTTTATATCTTCGCAATTCTGACTTTATATCACGCAATTCTGACTTTATACCTTCACAATTCTGACTTTATTCCTCACAATTTCTGACTTTATTCCTCACAATTACTGACTTTATATCTCGCAATTCTGACTTTATATCAGCAATTATCTGACTTTATATCGTTACAATTCTGACTTTATATTTCGCAATTTCTGACTTTATATCTTCGCAATTCTGACTTTATTCCTCACAATTCTGACTTTATATCTCAATTCTGACTTTATATCTCACAATTCTGACTTTATTCCTCACAATTTTGAGTTTATATCGTCAATTCTGAATTTATAACTCACAATTCTGACTTTAAATCTCAGCAATTCTGACTTTAAATCTCACAATTTTGACTTTATATCTCAATTCTGACTTTATAACTCACAATTCTGACTTTATATCTCACAATTCTGACTTTATATCTCACAATTCTGACTTTAAATCTCACAATTCTGACTTTATTCCTCACAATTCTGACTTTATTCCTCACAATTCTGACTATTCCTCACAATTCTGACTTTATATCTCAATTCGGACTTTATAACTCACAATTCTGACTTTATTCCTCACAATTCTGACTATTCCTCACAATTCTGACTTTATATCTCAATTCTGACTTTATAACTCACAATTCTGACTTTATTCCTCACAATTCTGACTTTATATCTCACAATTCTGACTATTCCTCACAATTCTGACTTTATTCCTCACAATTCTGACTTTAAATCTTCACAATTCTGACTTTATTCCTCACAATTCTGACTTTATTCCTCACAATTCTGACTATTTCTCACAATTCTGACTTTAAATCTCACAATTCTGACTTTATATCTCACAATTCTGACTTTATACCTCACAATTCTGACTTTATATCACGCAATTTGAATTGCAGTGATCGATTGCTGATAAGACCCTTATTCATCGTCTGGTGTCGTTTAAAGCCCTTTGAACAGTTTGCACTGAAACTGTCTTTTGGACCTTGAACTGTTTGGACCCCATTGAAGTCCATTATATGGAGAAAATCCTGGAATGTTTTCATCAAAAACCTTAATTTCTTTTCGACTGAAGAAAGAAAAGACATGGACATCTTGGATGACATGGGGTGAGTAAATTATCAGCAAAAGATTTTTTAAAAGTGAACTACTCCTTTAAGCTTCCATTTGACTAAATCTAGAATTTTAAACATAGTTTACATAAGTAACTATACATATTATTTACATAACACACAGCCACTCATCTGTTTTATTTGTGCTTTTAAACATCTGAGACGAAGTTAACGACACATCCCCAAACTCCATTAAGTCAACCTGTTAGCAATAAAATGTTCCTGAGAGGAAACAACATGGCCTTGTTCAATAGAGGATCAGTGAGGGGTCAAGATCAGCGCCGGAGAGCTGTTTTCATTGGCTCGTCCTGCAGGGCCTCGGTCAAACTCTCCTAAATTTAGCCGATTCTCCAGCAAGAGAGGCCAAACACAAGAGAGCCAGGCAGGAGGCTGGGTATTGTTGCTAATAATGCTAATTAGCATTGATTGCTTTCTTTACTGTCGGCTTCCAACGAGAGCTTAGTCTCTTCTGTGTGCTCAGCCTGACAAAACAGCTTGGCAATGATAAAACTGAGTTTCTGCTCAGACCACCCTTCACTTTCTCTTGTGTGGACAAACACACACTGCATCTCGATCAAGCTCGTGTGAAGTAGCCTGACAAAACACTCGAGCCTAAAACTCCACATGATACACAGGGCTTTCATTTGGAGGAGGACACATGCACATATGAGGTACATACAATTATAATCAGAACATCATTGTAATCGCGTGTTTGGGACATTTGTTTTTGTAATTAGGCTCGCTAAAACTATATACAATTTTGGGTATAGATATCGGTTTTTAGGCATAAAGGATTATCGGTTATCGGATATTGACTATCGGTAAAGGTTTTATATCGATCCATTCCCAGTGACTGATCAATTTAAATTTATTAAAATGCAGTGGCATCACATTAAACATTTCAGGAGATATTAGATCTACACACTTCAAATTTATAAGTTGTCAGTGTAACATCACAGATTTTAAAGTTGAACACATGAAAATGTCATAAATTATGCAAAATGTGTGAAAATTAAAGGTGCAACTCATTTTGAAACACCACAGACAAAGTTTGAGGAATTATATATGTATATATATAAAGAAAAATTACATTTTACAAGCTAAATAAATTTTATGTTATGCAAAATAACATCTTAATGTCAGATTTATGATTTATGTATATTGTTATATAGTGGTGGGAACACACAGATTTCATTACTCTCAAAATCTCTTATACATTAAATATTTTAACAGTGCACAAATTGTTTTTACCGTACAGAATACTTTATAATGTATCTGTATTTAAAGTGTATTTCTACTGTTGCAAAGTAGAGAGACATGAATAAGAACAGCCCAGAAGAAAATGAGTCACACAGAGTCGTGTGTGAGCTACGAAATATGAATAACTTAAATCATTCTGAAAATAGCAGATATTAAGATCCTGAATATGAGCTCATGTTGTTCTCTGAAACCCAAGAGACACGTGAGGTTGTAAAGTGTGAAAACTGCCTAAAGATAAAAGCCTCCGGAGTTTCTTCACAAAACAATTTGAAATAATTTTAAAAAATCGGTAGATTTTCTTCTTTTGCCGTCACCACCGATCTAAACGTGCACTTTTAAAAAATGCTGGGTTGTTTTAACCCAATTTTGGGTAAAATATGGACAAACCCAGCCATTGGGTTAAAAATATAATTTAAAAATGTAACCCAATGGCTGGGTTTGTCCATATTTACCCAAAACTGGGTTAAAACAACCCAGCATTTTTAAGAGTGTGGCATATTTTCTCAAACAAGCATTTATTTGCCGTTTGTTTCCCTAAAACTCAGATCACGAGGGATGGCGAGTTCTAGGTGAAAAGCCTGTTAAATGTGAGCCATGTGTCCTTGTTTACACCTCACACACACACACACACACCATCCTCCCTTCGCTATCTGATGTGAGAATTCAGTGTTGGTGTAAAACTCAGAGCCCAGTTCAACAAACCCCCTCCGTCAGGAAGAAAAATAAAGAAACACCGGAGCCTGTTCTCCGTCCACACACTCCCGTCGGAGCCGAGCGGCAGCGAGAAGGTTAAGCCCAAAGCCTTTAGGTTATCATGGGTAACTTTATATCAGTGGGTGCAGCTATGTAAACATTAGCCCTGTGTGTGTGTGTGTGACAGAAACACACATCTGTGCCAGCGGGAGACTGTGGAAACCAGCAGGGATTGTGGAGGTGTTGAGCTCAGTCATCCTGTTGTTGATGGTCCACACCTGTCTGTTGTTTTGGGCTGTTCGGGACATTAGTGTGTGAGACGTTTACTCAATGAATGATTCACTGTGTACAGAAGTGATGAGTGTGTTGGTACTTTTATAACACTGGCTTGACATAAACAACACTGCTTTCGTAACAACTTTTTCCAAAGTCTCTGGCTTTCTCTCTCCAAATTTTCAAGCTTCATTCATCAAACTTGTTGAAGATCTTCAGTCTTGTCTTGTTCAGGCTGGTGTGTGTTTTATAACCTCAAAAGTTCTCACTCAGACCTCCAGCCATAGCATGTTTTTAAATTGATCCGAATTATCCCTTAATACTCTAGCCTCGTGAGACCATCCTGATCTCGCGAGCTTTCAAGGTTTCACTCGCAGATCAGTCTGGATACTTTACGTTAAAGAAAATTTGGGAGCAGTTCACCAAAGGAACGTCCAATCAGCGTTGGCTTTGAGGCGGGTTGAGGTGTGACGCAACGAGAAGCGCGACAGTTCAGTCCAGAGTCACATGGCGGCTTCAGCGGATGAAACTAGCATCAGCGTGGCTATCGAGCAAGTTTTATCGGAATTACAGAGTATTTCCTCACTGAAAGAAGAGCAAAACACTGCTCTGGAGGCTTTTCTCAGAGGAAAAGATGTTTTTGCTCTTCTCCCGACTGGTTTCGGCAAGAGTTGCTCTGATTGGTTGATTTGGCCCGTCTATCACCAACATAGGCCAATCAGCTAACCAGTATTTTCGCCTCTTTCCAAAACTACTTCAACGGAAGGTTTCCAGATGGATATGCGGAGCAAATCCATCTGGCGGAGTCAAGTTATTAATACTCACCATTGATCACCAAAATTGAATATGAATCAATGATATGCAAATGAGCCCAACATTTGTGTGCTTTGCATTTTTATACTTAATGTTTGTTAAAATCCCTCTGTAGTCAATCATTTTATCCTTTAAAACTCATCAAAATTACATATTTAAACAAATTTTCCTTTAAAAAAGTGAGTTTTCTTGAAAAGTAAGTCGACACCCTTGCCTCATTTAGTATGTACGGCACTATGAATATGCAAATGAGCCCCGCCTCCACTCACTCACTCAGAGATCCACTGGTTGACGATCACACGTTTGATCTGATTGGTTACAAGGTGGTTTGTGACGTCAGAAACACCAGCGATTTCAAAGTGTGTTTTTGAGACTGTCTTTGGTTCACTGCAGTTTTAAGGAGGAAATACTCAGTCCACTTATGAACTTACACATGTGTGTGTTAAAGCGGATTAAACACACCACATACACACATAAACAACATTAAACGCTGGATTTACACCACAGGGGGCTTTAAATACAATAAACTTGGATGTTTAAGTCATTTAAACTTACATTAAACTTACTTATAACTTATAAAACCCACCAGAACTGTGCCTAACCTTACCCATACACACCTCATAGTAAGTATAGAAGGGCAAAGTGGGACCAAAAATTGTAAATTAATTTGAAATAAACTTTCAAATAACATAATCTTGCACAGATCTGGAAAGCAGGAATAGTGTTTGACGTGTAGAGTTCAGACTAAGGACGATGTCTATGTTAATGAATGTCTACATGATCGCACGGCCCTATACATCGCCTGTCCCTTTGTGTGCCGGCCACGCTTTGTCAGAGACTTTAAAAGACTTCCTTTACGAGGCATTGGTCTTTGAATATTAACTGTGTGATCACACAAGGAGCATTCTTCAAACATCCAGACATCGGTGGGATCTCCGTGAAGAGCCTTGAGTTTGCCCAGCGGTCCACAGCACAACTCAGGCTTTCTGCCCTCATGCTTTCTCCAGCAACGGCTCAACACAACACACACACACACACACACACACTGATCATCTGTATACAGGGCACTGCTATATAGGGGCTCCATCACTGTAAGTCTATGGGAATGTTTGGATCAATTTGTTTTTTATGCATGTAATAAAGTTTTTTGTTATGAATTTGTGTATTCTGTCCATATTTGTATAGGTTGTTAATCTAATGGTGTGGTTCAATGTTCATTTTGCAATTTTGTGTGCTGTATATATTTATTTTATGTATTTGTACTCTATGTACATTTGTGTAGTTTTTAAATGTTTTCTGTACATATTTGCATAGGTTTTTTTTATAAAAAATAGAGTATTTTTAATATAGTGTTTTTATTTATGTACACAATTATCTATATTTAACGTAAATGCAAGACTCCCTATTATTTAGTTTGTAATTTAAAAATATATTTGTTGAAACATATGCATTGTTGTATACAAATAAACAATCTTTATAAGAAAACTTATTAAAATAATAAGAATAAATAGATAAATAAATAAATATTCTTATTAAAATAATAAGAATAAATAGATAAATAAATAAATAAATATTCTTATTAAAATAATAAGAATAAAATAACCCACAGTTGGGAAGGTGCTATAGTTGGGTTATTAGTTGGGTTATTTTTAACCCAACATTATTAAGTGAGCAGTGACCACTAGGGATGCACAATATATCGGCCACCCTTTCAGTATCGGCCGATATGTGATCCTTTTAATGTTATCGTTCTGGAGCCGATAATACATTTTGGCCAACATATTAAAGCCGATGAATAATGTACATTTCCTTCAGCTGCGACACTTCAGATTCACACTGTTCATCATGATGGTTTTAAAATGCATGAAATATGATTGGAATCACTTCAAAAAAGGAAAATACGGTTCAGCGCAAGTTTGTCATATTGGCTACATACACTTATAATGAGAACATCATTATTGTGTTTGGGACATGACTTTTAACGGTGACTTTTTTTAAAAATCAGGCCCTCAAAAATTATATAAAAATTTGGATTTAGATTTATCGGCAAATATATCGGTTATCGGCTTTCAAAGAATTATCGGTTATCGGTATTTAATATTTTTTAATCAGTTCATCCAGTGACTGCCCAACCATATTTACATGTATTAAAATGCAGTGTTGTTCCTAACCTGTATGACTTACTCTATTCTGTGAAAAAATAAAAATAGATGTTTTTATAAATGTCTCAGTGTTTTTCTGCCGTTTGGTTTTAACAATTATAGTTTTTTTTGTAAATTAGGCATTTACAATGATTTTTCCACTTCCAAAAACAGTAAATTTAAAAGTTTTACTGAAAAATTACATTAAATACACGATTCTAAGATTGATTGATTTTTTTTAAAGGGACCATGTGCAATTAATAACATAAATGTAAACATTTGATGCATTACACATTGTTTTTTTGTTTTTTTGTTGTACAGTTCTTTAGTTTGACTGCCTATGTCATTAACAGAGTTTGTTTTATAAATCTAGCTTCACTGCTTATAAAGTTGTAATTAAATTAAGATGGTGTAATTAATTGTGTCCATGGGTGCGGTAAAGCCGTAACTGCTCTGGGAAAAAGCTGCATTTAACAGGTGTGTGTACAGCAATAATCCCTTCATTACATTTTGAAATCCATCCCACATGGAGTCGGAATATGTGTCCACACATGAATAATTAGGTAATCGTGATCATAATCGTGAGTCATGTGACGCATGCTGATCAATCGCAGCTGCGCTGTTGCAACACACACACACATCACTGTGAACGGAGACACAAACACTGTAGTCCTGCAGAATATTTCACTAAAATGCCAAGCAATTTATTTATATACTTTTGCTTCACTATCTGAGGGAAACAAGAGCATACTTGCTTTGGCTATACATGTGATCGCGATCTCACAATGCGTCAGAAACGACTTCATCATGAGGGGAATGCGGGATACAGACAGTGCCGAGGAGAACAGCGACTCTCTCTTTATCAGCTCACGATCCACGGGCTTCGGGCCAAGAACGGCTCATTCAAACAGCACTGTGCGAAAAAACTCTCTCCCTGACTCACTTCTCATGTCTCTCTGCCTATATTTAGGCCCAGTGATGCTTTTATGATCGGTTTCTCTTGTTTCTCTTCCTCTGTGCATTTCACCTGTTTAATTGTGAGGCCGTTTTCTGGTTCTTTGTCTGAGTTTTTGCATGAATGCTGACAGCTGGGTCTCATTAAAACCCCTCTGTCTGTGATCAAATCCAGGTGTGTCTGGTCTTCAAACACTTCTGAGAAAACACACTATTGCAGTCACTAATATTACAAACAGCTTCCCAAGGAATCAGGCTTGTACCAGGTATTCGCTTTACACTTTCCATAGGTCTAACCCATTTCACGTATAGATCTGTAGGCTACTCTTGTGTCGGAGACTTCAACATCAGTAACAGACAATAGCCTACATTCTTACATTGTGTGTTTTGCTGTTGGGCTGTTTGGCACAGAGGAACAGAATGAAATGGGACACTTTCTTCATGTAATGACGCAGAAGACTGGTTTGTACGGTAGACACACACACAGAAATGCAGAGGTTTGGTGATACTGAATATCTGCGGATCTCATTTCACTTTTTTTACTCATTTCATTTCACTTGTTTCTGTATTTTCTATATAAAATGTCGAAAGTGTTTACTCTGGCCCTAGTTGTAGTCAAGAATTGTATCTCCATCACAAAAATTGTGTTTTTAAATGTTTTTTCCTTGAAAAATGTTCTCAATGCCTTAGTATCTTGAATGTAACTCGATACCTTTGCTTCATTTAGTTCTATGAATATGCAAATGAGCCCCGCCTCCACTGACTCACTCAGCTCAGAGACGATCTACACGTTGATCTGATAGGTTAGGAGAATATTTAAAAGAATCATACAATGTGATTTACTAAGGTTTGCGCTCGTCAATTTACTGTATTTTGCACTATTATTTACTGAACAAATGCATGTCCCATTCATTGACAAGCATATAAAGATTAATCGCTCTATATTCTGGTACAGGATATTTTTAGACCAACGCCTACTTCAACACGGCCGGTTTAGCCCCGCCCACCGATTCGCGTATTACACGCATAGCTAAATAACATAGATGCCTACCTCATGATGACAAACCGGATAGGCTACCGAGCAATACAGAATATTGTGCAGTGCTGGTTGTGGAAGAGACAGTCGCTGCATAAGCTTCCTCTGGATTCCAATAGGACTACATGGATAAACTTTATTTTTAATGACGTTCCAGCTGATGAGGGTAAAACATCATCGATTCTGTTCGCTTCATTTCACTGAGGATTGTTTTGTAAACAAGACTGGATTTGCAGGCCGATTAAGAGTAAAGAGACGGTGCTGTGTCGTCTATATTGGATCTGACAGGAATTTTGCAACACACGGACTCTGGGTCGAACATGTATGGGCGAATCCGGTCGCCATTGGACAGCATTGGACGTTTTCCCCACGTGCACCGACAGGGTGAGTTGAAGCTCATTATAATATGCAAAACTGTTATCCACTCACAGCAGTGGGCGTTTACTTCCAAGTCTTCAGTGCGAGACGCCATAAAAACCCACCGTATTTCAGCTAGGCTCAAAACTAGGCTACAAAATAGCCTATTACTTATTCATTTTGATGTTTTTGAATGTAAAAACCAAGCGAACGTCATAAGTTGACCTCAGACAACAATATAAAATTTTAAAAGCCAGTTCATGACCCCTTTAAAAGTGAACAACTCCTTTAATGAACCGCACAACTCAAAAACGATCAAAATGGACTGTTTCCCAGCAATAAAATACAACTTGAGAGGCATCACATCTATTTAGCATAGCAATCTTGAAAAAATTAAGCACAACTGTTTTTAAAATTGATACATTTTTACTGTATTTTCAATCAAATAAATTCAGCCTCAGAGAACATAAGACATAAAACTTTGAACAATGAATGTCCATTTAATTGTTATCATTTATAAGCTACTTATGAGCAGATGGAAACTCTGGCCAATCACACAACAGCACTTTATTACAATGCATCTATTGTTGTGTCAATTAAAAACAAACCTAACTGTGTTTGGTCACTTTACACGTCAGTTGAATTGGAGGGTTTTTCCCGTTAAGTGTGTTGCTGATAGTTAAACATCTCTCTCAGTATAAATGAATACTCTCTCTTCTCTCTCTTATCATCTCTATAAGCTGCAACACCTATGGGTGTCAGTGAACTAATATTTATTTAACCAAGATTAACATGTCAGGTTAAGCCTTTCAGACACATTCTTAGTGCAAATCCATTACCCAAACACCCTTCTGCCAATATCTGTGTTCATCACTCCACTGTTCTCAACAGGAAAACACATTTTTTTAGTGGAAAATTGTGTGTTTTCCTGTTGTAAAAAACATTAGGTTATTTTTTTAACCCAACGTTGTGTTACACATATTGGGTGACTATGTTGGGATATTTTCCAGAAATCCTGGGTATTAATTTCTATGAATAACACAGCTGTTGGGTTAAATATGTATGTTGTATGTAAAATTGTATATTTACATTAATTTCTAGGCTCCTCAATATTTAGTTTGTAATTTAAAAATATATTTGTTGAGACATACACTCTAAAAATCGCTGGGTTGTTTTAACCCAACTTTGGGTCAAATATGGACAAACCCAACCATTGGGTTAATTTTTTTTATTATTTAATTTTAACCCAAATGTTTGGGTTTGTCCATATTTGACCCAAAGTTGGGTTAAAGCAACCCAGCATGTTTAGAGTGTGGTTATGGTTTTACACAAATAAACTATCTGTGTTTGAAAACAAAGTGTATTTTACTTATTAAAATAAATAATAAATAAACAGTCAATTGTTGTGTTACTTTAAACCCAACTTGCTTTTAACCCAATACATTTTTTGAAGTTGGGAAGGTGCTATAGTTTGGTCGGGTTACGGGTTGGGTTACTCGTTGGGTTGTTTTTAACCCAACATTATTAAATGAGTCAGAATTCTTTGTATTGCATCTGAGCTGTACATTAATTGGCAGCTGCATGCATGTACGCTCTGGTACACTCAAAAACATGCTGGGTTGTTTTCACCCAATTTTGGGTCAAATATGGACAAACCCAAATGTTGGATTAAAAAATGCAATTAATAAATGTAACCCAACAGCTGGGTTTGTCTATATTTGACCCAAAATTGTTTTTTTAGAGTGTATGTTTAGCATAATAATGAATTCTGGGTAAAACCAGAGCAACATTTGCAGACAGAGACAGTGCTCTGGCACATCAGTCGGGTGTATGACCTCACGAACGCCGCTGTGTGAGCTGTAGATGTGCAGGTGACCGGACTCAACACTTGCTCGGTCACCTGATCGCCTCTCGTCTCCATGTTCCTCCTGATTGGGGGGATTGTGTGTTTCTTTCAGGTGCTGTTTCCCATGAGCAGTTCTCCGCTCACTTCATCTTGGGTTCTCATCACCAGAGCTGATCAAAGCACAGGAGATTACCCAGCGGAACCAGGAGATCACAGCGCTGCACGTATGAATGTGCTCAGTGTATGAGAACTGATGCATGAAGCATGAAGCTGACCTGAGATCAGGTCTTTTACACTGAAAATTACGGCTTTTGTTTCTCTCATGGTTTCTCTGTGAACATCATTATCTATGCTATCTATCTGAATACTACCTATCTATCTATCTATCTATCTATCTATCTATCTATCTATCTATCTATCTATCTATCTATCAATCTATCAAATCTATCAACTGATCAATCTATCAATCTATCAATTGATCAATTGATCTATCGATTTATCTATTGATCGCATTGATTTATCTATCCCATCTATCTATCTATTGATTGATCTATTGATTGCCATCTATTTATCTATCCTACTTATCTATCTATCTATCTATCTATCTATCTATCTATCATCTATCTATCTATCTATCTATCTATCTATCATCACATCTATGTTGTAGCCTACATTTCACAGTATTTTTTTTTGGTTGCGAAATTAGAATTCTATCGTAGAAGGCCGAGCTAATGAATATTAAGTCACGTTGACATTTCTTAACAGGCAAGGACATTTGATCAATATTTGTACTAATGTAATAGTAGAAATATCCACTTTTGCACTTCATCTAGCGAGATGCGCGTGTCGTACTTAATATTCATGAGCTAATCCTTTCCCGTAGTAGGATTGGTGGAAGCCAGCGGCGGGGAACCAATGAGCGCATCGGGTGCTTCTGCGCATGCGCGAGCTAGAGAGCGCACCGAGAGTTTGAGAGTTTTCCTCCAGTCTACTGAGTTTGTTAATGGGACTCCCGGCGTTTATAAGTGTTTGGAACTGGTTTATGTTCATAGACACACGCGCGAGTTTCTCACTTTGGATGGAAAATATTATTTTTTGCAGTTTTATGTTGTTCTGAATTGGATTACATCCGTAATGATTCGAAGTAAAACGTAAGTGGTGTTTTATTTGTGTTTCTGTCTTTCTGCTGCACAGGACTTCCAGACTGACCTCTTTGAATTGATTCCAAGTCTTGAGTTTGTTCTGTTTAATTTCATTATCCGGACAGTATTTCATTTGTCATTTTAATTTGCATAGCGATTTATTTTGAAGCAGGCTGACACTAATTGAACATATTTTCTTCCCGTGTTTGAGAAATAATGTTTGTTTTGCTTATATCTGCTAGTGATTGAAAGAATATTATTTCCAGGCTTTTATAAAATGAAAAGGAGTTCAAACAATGATACGACGAAGACGTTGCAAACTGCAGAAACAACTTTCCAAGCCGTTCATAAAGTGACTCAGAAGGCTTTAATCTTTTCGTGAATGGCTGTAGATGTGCAGCATTATGTTGACTTGCCGTTTTGATATTTGCTTTTTTTCCTCCACAATGTTTTGATAGAGCGCGCTCATGTGCTATTCTCTGACAGGAAAATATGTGTGTTTTTTTACAGTTCTATTACATTTCTATTTCGGTTTCTACATTATCGAGTTATACCGATTGGTGAGTCATTAGTGGGGCTTTTGGAGGTGATCGATAATGATGATGATAACTGTCGCTTGTGTAAGTTCTTAAAGGTATAGTACACCCAAAAATTTAACATCGTCATTACTAATTACTCACCCTCATATCCTTCCAAAGCACTCGCGTCGCTTCATTAAATTAAGGTTAAACCAGTGGAGTCACGTGGATAACTTTAATGATGTCTTTACTGTGGTTTGAAAGTGGTAGTTGCGTGGACTGTAAATGGAGGGACAGAAAGCGCTCAGGTTTCATAAAAAAATATCTTAATTTGTGTTCTGAAGATGAACGGAAGTCTTACTTGTGTGGGACGACATGAGGATGAGTAAATAATTACATATTTTTTATTTTGGGTGTACTAACCCTCTAAATATACATCTACCGATTGCCTTGTCAAAAAAATAAAAATTATAGACATGCATTTAATCATTTAGCAGATGCTTTTATTCACAAAATAGCAATATTATTTACAACAGAGGAGAGCAATAGTAGGGCCCTATAAAATCTGTTTTATTCTTTCCCAAATTCCATTTTTCCCCCAAAATCCGTTTTTTCCGTTGTAATTTTTGCAAATTCCGTTTTTTCCGTTTTAATTTTTGGGAATTAATTTTTTTTACCCTTCTTTACTGTTATTTTAGTTGTAAAAAGAGTGTCCTTTTTATTCCGTGATCGCAGAAATTATAGGGCCCTACAATAGAAGCAGTGAAACTAACAATAGGACAACAATATGTAAGTGGTGTGACCCTTCCCAGTGTGTAACTCAGTATATGTACCTATTAGAGAACAGAAAGTGAAAGTATTAATGGTTCAAGTGTTGCTGAAAAAGATGCATCTTCAGCCGCTTCTTGAAAATGTCAGCCGCTCGGGTACATATCCAGCATAAATGAACTACTTACACTATTTAAAGCATCCCAGGATTTACCAAATGACCATGAAGTTGGTTGAGGGAATGAACAGTGTCTCATTTTCCAACAGTTTGGGTCATGCTTTAGGAATTTACATTCTATCATCATTTTGATGACTATTATTGTGGAAAATGGTGCAGATATAGCCTAGTATTCGTAAGTCCGTGGATTACAGCATTCTCATGTTTTTGGCAGCACAGCCGCTCGTTTGCCCTGCCAGGAATCCTGAATCTGTGTCAGCCTCACTTTTTCTTTCTTTTTTTGTTGATCTGTTATTGTCCCATGGCCTCGTTGGCATTAATGATCTGGACTGCAGGAAGGAACCGCACGTAGGGTGTGTGTAGATACACATGTGGCAGGAGTTTCTCGGAAAACACAGTGCTTGAGCGCTCTCACGTGCTGGGATCGCAACACCTCTGGCCCTTTAAAGAGTAACCTCAGATTGAACACGTCCCTGGCAGCAGCACAAGTCCTGCGGGGAACACACACTCATTACAGACACACTCGTGTTAATTGGGGGACAAGAGCTGCCAGGTGCCCGACCCCTTAGGCTCACTTCGGGTCATGGCTGTAAACAACCTCATTGTGCGTTGATGACCGGAGCTTGTGTGTTTAAAGCACGCAAGTGAGGACTAACTGCATGATGTCATCTTAGTTTGATGATAGCACTGGTTCTTGAAGGCTTTGTAATAAAATCTACAGTGCCCGGACAAAATAAAAGTGGCTGTTTTGATTTAGAGGGGACATATCATGAAAATCTGACTTGAGCCCCTGAGCATCTCTAAACCTGAAAACGTGAAAAGTGAAACCCAGAATTTTTGTTTTGGCGAGCTTTTCTCAAAAAATAAGCCAATCAGATTTGCTCCCCTTCTGATGTATGAAGAGGATCTTATTATAATATTACCGGCATTAATCTGCACGTTTGACATTTGGTTTTCGCAGCGACAACAGTGACCAGTTCTAACGCAATGATGAAAGTCTGAGTAAAGCCATTGAGCACAGACGAACACTGAACACTATTGACCAGATCATGTCACATCGGTCTTATAAAGGCCTTGGGGAACTGTAAACTTGTGTAAAAGTTAAACCTGACGGTACATGCCAGTCGATGAGATGAATCAACGCAACTACATAAATGATGTATCCACTAGCATTCAGAAACTAGGGCTGTCAAACAATTAATCACGTAATCGCATCCAAAATAAAAGTTTGTGTTTACATAATATATGTGGTGCACTGTGTATAATTATTTTGTGTATATATATTAGGGCTGTGCAAAAGTTAATTGTGATTAATCGCATCTAAAATAAACGTCTGTGTTTACATAATATATTTGTGTGTGCTGTATGTAAGTATTTTGTATATATAAATACACACACTTGCATGTATATATTTAAGAAAATGTGTTATTCATATATAAAATATTTATATAATATAGATTATGTATTTATAGAATTTAAGTGCAAATAATTCTTACATATATACATGCATGCATAGGTATTTAGATATACAAAATAATTATATACAGCACGCACAAATATATTATGTAAGCACAGACTTTTATTTTGGATGCGATTAATCGCAATTAACTTTTGCACAGCCCTAATATATATAAATACACACACATGTATGTATATTTAAGAAATATTATTTATATTATAAAATATTTATACATAATATAAAGTATATATAAATTTATATAAAGTATATATATGAAAATATTTCTTAATTATATACAAGCATGTGTGTGTATTTATATATATAAAATAATTATACACAGTGCACCCACATAAATTATGTAAACACAAACTTTTATTTTGGATGCGATTAATCGATTAATCGTTTGACAGCCCTATCAGAACGTCTGCACTCGCTACTGAGATTTTGCATATCTGAAGTTTGTGCACAGGCTCCGCCCTCTTCTGATTGGAGGCGGAGCAACTGCTGCTCGTTTGCATTTAAAGGGACACACACAAAAACGTTGTGTTTTTGCTCACCCTCAAAACGGGGCAAATTTGACAAGCTGTAATAAATGATCTCTCTGGTATTTTGAGCTGAAATTTCACAGACACATTCTTGGGACACCAAGGATTTATATTACATCTTGTGAAAAGGGGCATAATATGTCACCTTTAAATAGGCAAATGCTTAAAAGTGTCTATGATTCTAGCATGTTATATGAGGCAACAGTTCTTCTAACCCTAATTGATGGAGTGTGTTGCTTTTAATTTCTTAAACAGCCATGTAGGAATACACACATCATGGCGTATTCCAGTATGACAAAGTCAAGATTAATCAAGAATGGTTTGCATTAAGAATAATTTACACTCATGAATCCAGAGCTTAAATTCACTGAGAGTCTTTACAGAGAGCCGGACCAATATAAGATCTTGATGATCAGTTTATGGTCCTGGAATATGGCCATAATGTGTCTTCTTACAGTACATGGCGGTTTATGAAATGAAAAGCTACACACTCCATCAATTATAGTTAGGTGAACTGTTGCCAAACATATAACATGATAGAAACATTATAATCACTGCAATAATGATCCAATCATAAGTTGCGTTTCTATTATTCTTCAAATTACTTGACTTGACTCGACTTGAGGCCCAATGGGACTGGTACACTACGTTTAGAAAGAATTAGGTGTGCTCTAAAAAACAAGATTTGTGTTATTTGGAAAAATTCAGTCACCTTTTATTTATTTTCTGCAAGCTAGTGATAAATGTTTACTATGCCTTCATCACCTGCTTTTACCATTGGATTGCACCTTTAGGTGGAGTTTTTGGGTGGGGTTGGTTTATATTTTGTATTGTTATGTATCATTTAGTTTGTATAAAAATAAAAGGGTAGTTAACCTTCAGATGGTCTTTGTTTCCTGTTTACACTTCTGGGCTTCAGGGTCTATACGACCCCAACAATTGATTAATTGCACAAAAAATATACATTTTTAATCATATAAATAATATATCATTTTTTTGTTTACTTCTCATCTATTCATTAATGCTGTGTTTTTGGAGATATAAAGTATTTTTGTATCCATATACCACATAATTCCTCAACTACACCATTAGCTTGCATATGAAATATTATTTTTTTATGACACATTGCATTTATGCTCTAGTATTAGGCCTTCATTTCTGTGTAAAAAGTTTCAGATTTATGCCGGATTTTTTTTTTTTTTTTGACTCTTAATTTTTGACTCTTAACTAGTTAATTTTTCATGAGAAATAAAGTTTTTGCTCTGTTTTTCTGAATTAACAAGTTAATTTTTCATGAGAAATTTTTTTTTGCTCTGTTTTTCTGAATTAATGAGTTAATTTTTCATGGACATTTTTTTTGCTCTGTTTTTCTGAATGAAAATTTTTTCCTATGAAAAATTAAGTCGTTAATTCAGAAAAATAGAGCAAAAACTTTTTTCTTATGAAAAATTAAGTCGTTAATTCAGAAAAACAGAGTAAAAAAAATGTTCTAATGAAAAATTAAGTCGTTAATTCAGAAAAACAGAGCAAAAACTTTTTTCCATGAAAAATTATCTTGTAATTTTGAGATAATTAAGCTCGTTAATTCAGAAAAACAGAGTAGATTTTTTTTCTTCAAGTGAATGCAATACGCCTCCGTATATTGACCCTGAAGACCAGAAGTGTAAAAAAATTTTTTACATACCTTCAGAACAACCGAATCAACCCCAGTTTGTTTGTGTTTAAAAAAACTGGGAAAAAAAACATACATTATCATACATTATCTTTTGTGTTTATAGATAATGTATGAAAAGTCACATAATCTTAAATCTGACCGCGATTGAGGGCTACGTAATCTTCTGCTGAGGTACCAAATAAAAACATTTGAACACGAAAATAGGCCCAATGGAAACAATTTCACAAAAACTCCCATATATCGCAAAAAAAGTTTTTATGTATATTTTACGTATACAAAATATTGTGACTCGCACTTTCCTATTTAAATCTCAACAGCGACTTTTTTCCGTGTATATGCTGTATGTTTTATTTGTAGAATCCTTAAATGCATCACATAAAAAACCTGAAGCATTTTCAACATTGGTAATAATCAGAAATGTTTCTTGAGTCAAATCATCACATTAGAGTGATTTCTGAAGGAGTTATGATGCTGTAAATTCAGCTCTCGATTTATTTTCCTCTAATATATTTAGTTTTGATATTTTTAGCGGTAATCGTTGTGCCGTGCTGTTGGAGAGTTTGCGGTGTAATAGTTGTTTCAGTCTGTCGCTCTTCTGTCCCTCTGCAGACACACTCGAGCGAGCGGATGTCATCTTTCTCCAGCTGTGCTATATCGACTCTCTGAAGATTAAAGTCTTTAACGTTTCACCGGCACATACTTGGATGACACCCAGGAGCCGGAAGTGAGACTCATGGCCACCGTCCCGATCCCTCCTCCCTCCTCCCCCCTCCTCCTCCTCCTCCTCCTCTTCCTCTGACCCGCACAGACTCTGGCCGTAAGCACCGGCTGCGCAATCTCAACTGGGAGCGGATCCCTGAGGAGCGCGTGGAGGGGCGTGCGAGTGTGTGGAGCGGCTCGCTGGACGAGGACACTGACCTCTCCATTGACCTCAGCTCTCTGGACGAGCTCTTCGGGCAGAAAGAGGCGTGAAGCCGGACCGGCCGCTGGCTTTCGCCGCAGTTTGTTGAGGAGCAGGTCTCCACTGAGATGAGTGTGGACAAAGTAAGAGCACACCGTTTCATTATCTATATAAACTCACTTTATAATGTTGGGTTAAAAATAACCCAAAGGGTAACCCAGCTGTGGGGTGGTATAGCTTCTTCCCAACTGTGGGTTATTTTAACCCAATGCATATGGTTAAGAGTAACCCAACCGTTAAGTTAAATTTATAGATATTATGTTAATAAAATTAAAATACAGATTGTTTATTTGTATAAAACAATATGTCTCAAGTAACACTCGAAAAATGTTGGGTTGTTTCAACCCAGATTTTGGTCAAATATGGACAAACACATACGTTG
Organism: Hybognathus amarus; assembly: GCA_030378365.1. Classification (NCBI taxonomy): domain Eukaryota; kingdom Metazoa; phylum Chordata; class Actinopteri; order Cypriniformes; family Leuciscidae; genus Hybognathus; species Hybognathus amarus. The sequence goes on from JAQIUQ010003354.1 coordinate 110,813, forward strand.
GGTTAAAAATGTAATGTAAATTTAACCCAACACTGAATTTGTTCATATTTGACCCAAATTTGGGTTGAATAAAACCTAGCATTTTTAAGTGAACAAATATATTTTAAAGTACAAACTAAATATTGGGGAGCGTAGAATTTAATGTAAATAAACATAATTGTGTACAAAAATGTAAAATACACTAGTCTACATACAACATGCGTAACCCAACAGCCGGGTTATTACTAGAAATTACACAAGGATTTTAGAAATTACCCAACATTTTTGGAAAATAACCCAACATAGTGACCAATTAACCCAATGGTTGGCTTAAAAAACAACCCAACATTTTGTACTGTGATGGGTCATGACCAGGGTTCGACATTATGTGTGTGTATTCATCAGTGGTGTGTATCACAGTCACTTTTATATAGACCTAGTCTTTTAAAAAGGCATCTGAAATAATAAACTGAGTTCAATGTAGTGTTGTAATATGGCTTTTTCAATACATATTGAATACTGAAATATCTGAAAGGCTAATTTCCGCAGAATAGATACAGGATACCAGTGTCTCTCTCCCTCTCTCTCTCAGCAGAGTGACACACAAACCCGCCTCTCCTCACTCGCCTCGTTCATTTCCTCCTGATTAATATTGTTGCTGTTATAGGCTTGAATTTCACCGTGGGATTGTGTGTATTGCGCATAATTTTACTCATTCCTGCAGATTTTATGCTCAAACACAAAGTTCACACACATAAAGCCGCCTCTCAGTAATAAATTGAGCTCTTTTTCAATGTTTATTGCACTTAAACGGTCAAATACACACAAACAGTGAATGTTAAGCCCAGGTCGTGACCGCCAGGTAACATTCAGAGGCCGTTGTTAAAGGATGTTCTTGTGTTCAGCTGGACACAGCACAACAAAGTTTTATACAGTTTTTAATGCATGGCTGTTTCACCAATCATTTTTATTGGGGTCTTCAGATCTACATCGTCTCCTCATGTTTTAAATTAGGGATGCACCGATATGAACATTTTGGCTGATACCGATAATTCTTTATATTTGAAAGTCGAAAACCGATATATCGGCCGATAAACTTAAATCCAAATTTTTGTCTAATTTTGAGAGTCTGATTACAAAAACAAAAGTCTCAGCAATTAAATCAATGTCCCAAGCGCACAATTATAATGATGTTCATTATAGTGTTGTATAGCCGATATGACAGATTTGCGATGCACATGTTGTACCGAAACCGTATTTTCATTTTTGAAGAGATTTTTTTATCATATTTCAAGAAATTCAAAAACATGAACAGTGCTCAACAAGTGTCTCAGCTGAAGGGAATAATACATTATTTATCGGCTTTAATATATCGGCCATATTTTCTAACCAGGCCGATAACGATAACTTTAAAAATGAACATATATCGGCCGAATACCGATATGCTGGCCGATATATCGTGCATCCCTGAGTTTTAATAACCATTACAAAAGAACAAAAAACATGCCATAATTTTTGTTAGCTTTTGGACCTTGGGCAGGTTCAATATGTAGCGGATGCGGCCATCATCACTGTCGCCGTCAGAGCTCGTTTCCCCATTCAGCTTCAGGCTCATATTCACAATCTCAACTTTATTCACAAAACTATCCTAACCAAATATTTGATCAGTTTTTCTGATGATACTTGTGTATCCTTTTGTGTTATGCCTACGGTAATCATGAGTCATCATTATGATCATCATTGTGAATCAGAAAATTCCCACCTAAGAGGAATAAATGTAAATTGCATTTTTAAAAGTCATTAAAAGAATCAATTGATGCACAGAATTTGCACTTTTCAATTTGCACTATTGTTGCTTGCAACTCTATATACCCCCCTCACATTTTTTTATTTGTGTTGGTTTATAATGAATTAATTTAGGAGTACTAAGAAAGTTGATGTTTAACTTAAAAAATGAATGAGTGCGGAGGAGTAGTGTAAATGACTTGAATATTAAATATTGAATACTTCAACATTAACCTGACAGAAATGCAATGCCTCAATATACTGAAAAATGCAATTCAATGGCCAAAGACTCCCTAATGCATGTTTTCACAGTATTCGTCATTGGACTTCACTGTTGCTTTTTCGATGAGTTTGTCAGTGTGTGTGTGAGCTGATGGCCTGTGTCTGTGTTTGCAGGTTACACTGCTTGACTCAAAGCGCAGCATGAATGTTGGGATATTTCTGCGGCAGCTGAAAATGTAAGTTTTGGTTTGATTTGATATATTAGCCAGGCCAATCAAAAGGATAAATAAGTAAAAAAGTCTTCATTTCATTTCTACAATTTATTTAGTGCTCATATGAGGGGTGTAGCCTTATCCTCATGTCACGATTCAACACATATCACGATACTGAACTCACGATACGATATTACTGCGATTCTCCAAGATATATGATAAAAGATATACTGTTGATTTGGTGTTACATTGTGTGTGTGTGTGTGTGTGTGTGAATAGTGTCAGTGCTGAAACCCGACGCACAGGACAATGGAGACACCAGAATAACAATATTCATGATTCTGAAGATGAAAACACTGAATTATTGTAGATGAATATGATGATCTCTGTCACTGACTAGATGTATTTATAATAATGTCGGACACTTTTACTGGTGACATCAGACGTCTGGCATTATCAGCACACACACATATTGCCCCAGTGCATTAATATACACTACCGGTCAAAAGTTTAGGGTCAGTAAGATTTTTTATGTTTTTAAAAGAAGTCTCTTCTGCTCACCAAGGCTGCAATTTTTTGATAAAGAAATACACAAAAAACACAGTAATATTGTGAAATATTATGACAATTTAAAATGACTTTTTTATGTTAATATATATTAAAATGTAATTTATTCCTCTGAAAAAAGCTGAATTTTCAGCATCATTACTCCAGTCTTCAGTGTCACATGATCCTTCACAAATCACTCTAATATGATGATTTTATGCTCCAAAAACATGTATGATTATTATCCATGTTGAAAAGAGTTTTGTACATTTTTATTTCAGGATTCTTTGATGAATAGAAAGTTCAAAAGAACAGCTTTTATCTGAAATGGAAAGCTTTTGTTACATTAAACACGACCCTTTAAAAAGTTTGGGGTCAGTAAGAATTTGTATTTTATTTTGGGGGAAATAAATAAGAAATCAATACTTCTATTCATCAAGGATGAGTTACATTGATCAAAAGTTACAGTAAAGACATTTATAATGTTAGAAAAGATTCTAATTAAATAAATGCTGTTCTTTGAACTTTCTATTCATCAAAGAATCCTGAAATAAAAATGTAAAAAACTGTTTTCAACATGGATAATAATCATACATGTTTTTGGAGCATAAAATCATCATATTAGAGTGATTTGTGAAGGATCATGTGACACTGAAGACTGGAGTAATGATGCTGAAAATTCAGAATAAATTACATTTTAATATATATTAACATAAAAAAGTCATTTTAAATTGTCATAATATTTCACGATATTACTGTGTTTTTTGTGTATTTTTTGTAGCCTTGGTGAGCAGAAGAGACTTCTTTTAAAAACATAAAAACTTACCGACCCTAAACTTTTGAACGTCAGTGTACATTATATTCAACATTATATATAGTAGTTTCATATAGTAAACACTGAAACATTGATGCATTTTTGCATTACGATATATATTGTTACACCCCTAGTGATATTATATTATATTATATTTTATATTGTTCTCTAGATATGTGCATTGGCCATTTTTGTGACAGTCCATTTGTTAGGAATAGGAAATGAAGGTGTCCTGCAGGAAGAGTCTCGACACTTTAGACGGACGGGTGTTTATTTAGAGTCGTTGATTGCCCTCAGACGGAGGATAGATGTGTGAAGGAAAGGGGGGGCGGATGGCAAGTGTTCAGGAGATGCCGTCCAATCAGAACAGCTGGTTTTGATGGTCAGTGAAGGAGGTCAAAGGTCACACCTGCTTTGTGCCCGAATGAGCCGTGATTAGGAGTGAAACCTGATCTCTGCTGCAACTTCTCGAAACATGCTCTGAGATTAAATATATCTGTTTCAATTCAGGTGTTTCCAAAGAAATGTGATCCCTGTGAGTGAAAGCAGTTCATAAATCATTATTCAACCCGTTCTATGCCGTTGTTTAATGAAAAAAGGTTGGCGTTTTCATGTCAGCACTTGCTCTCTGAGTAAATATATGGGAGTTCCCATTTGAGTTTGCGAACCTCTTCCATGGGATTGAAATCTGTCGGAACATGTGGGGAAATTACGGAGATGTGCTCACGCAGACAAACACATTTCCCTGTGTGTGTGTAACCTCATGGAAGTGCACTTTTGAAGTGTATGAGTATGAATTATGCTCCGCTGTGGCCAAAGCCGGTCTTTGTTCTGTAATACCTTTTCATTATTTCATTTTTGAACACCACAGAAGAAACCCACGAGAGCCTTCAATACTCTCTGACATCAACAATTACATGTCATACAAATACAAAACATAAACTAGTTGGGGCTTGTAAACCCTTTTTTTGAGAACCAGCTGTGGGTTTGACACATATACTGTACACGTCCAAGTGAAACAGGTCAGGTCAAATTAAAATGCATTGATTTAATATGTTTTTGAAACCCAGAACCCTTCACCTTTAGTTTATACAACTAAAACCATATTCGGACGGTATGTTTCTAATGTGGATGTCTGTAAAAATACATTTGCATGACATCTCAGTGCTAATGTGCTGCTCATGTCATAAACTTCTATTTATTATTTATTTAAATCTCACTTTTAAAAATGGGAAGGACGGCGTATAAGCGTTCTTATATTCTTGCATTTTATCTCAAAAGGATGTCATTAAAAAAAAATGGAAATTAGCAGTTTAATGCAGCCTCTTATTAATATGAAAAGCTGCATGCTTTGTATTTTTAATGTTGTGTATAATAGCCTACATATTTTTAAATCGTATCATATATCGCTGTTGCCGCAATAACGGCCTGTTTCAAATGTTATGTGCCTTTTTCTCTTTCCCCTTTTGTTCGCTGAGGTGAAGCATTGATGAAATTTACAAATTACTAATTATTCTTGTAAATATTTTCCAGGATATCAGTAATAAGTGTCCGTTATTAAAGGTGCAAAACGCAAGTCTCTGAGTTTATGCTGAACTACGCCCCCTCTGGCGACAAGCGAAACTGCAACCAGAGGTGTACGCGCTCATGGATCACACACACGCATGTTTGCACGAGCTGTTTGTAACCAAAGGAGCATCAGCCGCGCAAATCTTTTGTTAGTCATAATGAGGTAATAAAGTTATAAGTCATTTAAAATATATGAAAGGAAAGTAAATTACATACTTATGTGTGTGTGAAGGGAAAACTTTGGTTTTTGTTTCCATCAATTTTCCATGTTGAATTGTTTTATGTGCTTACTGTATCCACTTATGATTGAATTATTATGGAAACACGTTCTTGAACAATATATGTTATTACTTTGTACAGGACCCGTTTGAGCCCTAGAGCAGAGCCGGAGATCTCCATTTGTTGAAAGCTTCCCGATGTTGACTCTCGTCTTATTCCGACGCCTAGCACTACTAGACAGAAGTTTTATTTTCTTTGTCTTACTTGAGTTTGCGTTGGGGTTTGGAATGAACCACAAGCCGGTCTCTCTGAATCATCTTCTACTTTTGTGGAAAGTTGACTAAAGCTTTGTCGTTCGAGTTGTCTTCGCTGATTGCGGAGAATGGCGGCGAATACACAAACCTGCCAGATATCGCCCAGTGAGCGTTGAACGCACATGACATCACGCCCAGTCTCAAACCCCGTCCCAAATCCCTCTTATTATTTCACTGTACAGGCGATCGCAGTGATCAGAGAAGGGCTCATTCAGCCCATCAGGCGATTGTTTAAGCATGTATGGGGTAGAAAAACGTCTATTTTTAACATGAAATGTTGCATAATGCACCTTTAATGCATGTGAATCGCAACAGTTATCTTGCGTACGGGGATCTGAGGTGATCAAAAAGGTATTAAACAGTGAATCTCTTCTCGTAAACTCAGAGATGTGGATTTGGACGGCAGTTAGATCACAGCCTAACCAATGGAAATGATGAAAATACCATACCAACCCATGAGGAACAATTACCGCCAGACTAAGACATGTACCACAGATCCGACAGAGGAAATGCTTGAAAGTGATGTGATGTTTCCTCAGCGCCGTGGAGGAGATCGTGGAGGACGTGAGACGAGGAGCCGGAGAGCGTTACGGAGCGGAGAAACTGGTGGAGCTCTGTAAACTCCTGCCTGATAATGAAGAGGTATCGGCTCTCTCACACTCAGATCTACACCTGATCTCCAATCACAACTCTTTCTGTTGGACTGAGTGCTGAATATTAATGTTCTCTTTTGTCCAGGAGGCCAGGTCTGAAGAAGGTCAGCGGTGACCGTAGTTTACTGGCAGAGCAGATCTCTTCATTCTCTTACTGGTGGGAGATCCCCAGGGTCAGAGTTCAGGACTGAATGATCCAGTGTTAACTAGTGTTGTCAAAAGTACAGACTTCGGTACCATACCATTTATAAAATGTGATTCTAGCATTTTGAGCACTGTTTTTCACACTTAACATGTCTGTGATTGGCCATTGCGTTCAACGTTCTCAACATATTTGTCTCTGATTGGCCATTGTGTTCACACGCTCAAAATATATGTATCTGATTGGCCATTGTGTTCAACAACTCAATATGTATGTATCTTGATTGGCCATTGCACTCAACTGCTCAACATATACATCTGTGATTGGCCGTTGTATTCAAGCACGCTCAGAAATATGTCCCTGATTGGCCATTTTTCAACTACTCAACATGTATGTCTCTGATTGGCCATTGCGCTCAACCGCTTCAACATATACACTACTGGTCAAATGTTTAAGGTCGGTAAGATTTTTTTATGTTTTTAAAAGAAGTCTCTTCTGCTCACCAAGGCTGCAATTTTTTGATAAAAAATACACAAAAAACACAGTAATATTGTGAAATATTATGACAATTTAAAATGACTTTTTTATGTTAATATATATTAAAATGTAATTTATTCCTCTGAATTTTCAGCATCATTACTCCAGTCTTCAGTGTCACATGATCCTTCACAAATCACTCTAATATGATGATTTTATGCTCCAAAAACATATATGATTATTATCCATGTTGAAAACAGTTTTTCACATTTTTATTTCAGGATTCTTTGATGAATAGAAAGTTCAAAAGAACAGCTTTTATCTGAAATGGAAAGCTTTTGTTACATTAAACACTACCCTTTAAAAAGTTTGGGGTCAGTAAGAATTTGTATTTTATTTTTGGGGGAAATAAATAAGAAATCAATACTTCTATTCATCAAGGATGAGTTACATTGATCAAAAAGTTACAGTAAAGACATTTATAATGTAACAAAAGCTTTCCATTTCAGATAAAAGCTGTTCTTTGAACTTTCTTTCATCAAAGAATCCTGAAATAAAAATGTAAAAAACTGTTTTCAGATAATACTCTACATGTTTTGAAACATAAAATCATCATATTAGAGTGATTTGTGAAGGATCATGTGACACTGAAGACTGGAGTAATGATGCTGAAAATTCAGCTTTTTTCAGAGGAATAAATTACATTTTAGTATATATTAACATAAAAAAGTCATTTTAAATTGTCATAATATTTCACAATATTACTGTGTTTTTGGTATTCCAAAAATTGCAGCCTTGGTGAGCAGAAGAGACTTCTTTAAAAACATAAAAAATCTTACCTACCCTAAACTTTTGACCGGTAGTGTACATCTGTGATTGGCCGTTGTATTCACACGCTCAAAATATATGTCTCTGATTGGCTAAAGTATCAACCCTTAAAACATGTCTTCATTGAGTTATTACACAGATACATACGGGAGCGTTTGAAAGTAGGAGTCTATCTAGCGGATCCGTCTATCAGTGGATATGTCTCTGATTGGCCGTTGTGTACACGCACTCAACATATATGTCTCTGATTCACATAAGTCATAAATCAGAGACTTATATGACTTGGTACCAAACTTGGTCTTTCACTGAGCGCTGATTAATCCTCCTCTTCATCATCATCATCACCAGCTTCCGCATGCGCCTGGACGTCCTGATCCTCCAGCAGGAGTTTGACCCCGCGGTGACCTCTCTCTGTGCAGCGGCTGGATGTCTGCGGGAGGCGGCTCGAGGTAAACACACACACACACACACACACACACACACTGCCTCTCTCTAGGCTGGTTTGGAGCGGTTGAGGCTTCAGCTTCAGTCACACACAGTTCGTTTTACCTTCTGGCTCCTTATGGACGTGTCTTTTCGGTGTTTATTATTTATTGATCATTTTGCCTGTGTTAATGCCAACTTCATGAATTTTGGCACAGGTGTGTATTTTTATTGGAATTTTACTATTTCACCCCCGTTTCCTTTAAAAAGTCTATTTTGCACCAGTAACCCACAATACTTCCTCTCAGAACCCATTGAAACCCATTAAAACTGGAATTTTTACTGTAACTGTTTAATGGCGTGAGTGGCTTTGAATTGACGAGAATCATGTGTGTACGTCGTGTGTGTTTGCAGAGCTGCTGAGCTGCCCTGAGCTTCACTACATCCTGCGCCTGGTGCTCAAGGCGGGAAACTACATGAACGCTGTGAGTCTTGTTTTTAATTAAGCCGTGTCCTCGTCGCAGTCATTCTGAGTCTCTCGATCTCTCAGGGTGGTTACGCTGGAAATGCTGCTGGATTCAGGATTTCCTCTCTGCTCAAACTGGCCGACACCAAAGCCAACAAACCAGGCACTGAACCTCCTCCATTTTGTTGCCATGGTGAGTGTCGTGATGATGTCACACGAGCCTGACTCTCATTATGCCTCTTCACATGAAAGGAAACCACATGATGATGTCATTATGATAGAGGTTCAGCACGAGTGATGTTCTCTTCTTCTGTACTCCAGGAGGCGGTGAAGAGGATAAAGACTTGCTGACGCTTCCCAGCCGTCTGAGTCACGTGGGTCCAGCTTCAAGGTCAGGAGACAAACACCTTCTGAGATCAGTCGAGAACAGGGCTATTCAATTAAACTTCAGAAAGGGCTGATCTCTGTATCTCCTTCCCAGCGTAGGTCCGGAACAATACTTTTTTGACATCCATCGAGGCAGCCCGTAGGATACTATGTAAAACAAAAATCCTAAACACTCAAAGTTTTCACCAAAGATGAGAGTCCTCAGCCAAAAGAGCCAAAAAATAAAATTAAAAATGGAACAAAAAAGTGTATTTCTCCCAACTGGGTATGAATATAAATAATTTAGATCAGATGTTTTAATTGGCAATTTCTTATTTTAAATGTGTGTATGGCACACAGAAGGCCTTGGGACTGAGCAGACCTACAGGGATTAAGGATAGGATGAACCATTTTTATATTTAGTTTAAAGCAATAAACTACTTAAAGGAGTAGTTTACTTTAAAAAAAACAAAACTTTTGCTGATAATTTACTCACCCCCATGTCATCCAAGATGTCCATGTCTTTCTTTCTTCAGTCGAAAAGAAATTAAGGTTTTTGATGAAAACATTCCAGGATTTTCTCCATATAATGGACTTCAATGGGACCAAACGGGTCCAAGCTCCAAAAGATCGTTAATAACAGTTTCAGATGCAGCTTCAAATGTCTTTAAACGACACCAGACGATGAATAAGGGTCTTATCATGCGAAACGATGGGTTATTTCAAAACTTATTCCAAAAATGTAACTTTTCTAAGGACAAATGGTAGCCTAGCTCTATCTCTGGAGGGCGTTTGTAACGTCACGTAATTGGCAATACAGTTCAAAAGGTCACGGCGGACGTAGTCGGAAGTACAGAATCAAAGTGATCCAGACATCGTTATTTTACCTTTTAATTCCTTATTTTTTTTGTAAACGGCGTTTGAGTTAGTTTGCACGTTGCAACCTATGTGTTCAACTTACTGACTCTGTACTTCCGACTACGTCGCCCGTGACCTTTTGAACGTAATTACGTATTACGTGACATTGTACAACGCGCCTCTAGAATAGAGCTAGGCTAGCATTTGTCCTAAGAAAAGTTACATTTTTGGAAATAAGTTTTGAAATAACCATCGACTTCGCATGATAAGACCCTTATTCATTGTCTGGTGTCACTTTGAGACATTTGAAGCTGCATCTGAAACTGTTATTGACAATCTTTTGGAGCTTGGTTGTCTGGTCCCATTAAGTCCAATATATAAAAATCCTGGAATGTTTTCATCAAAAACCTTAATTTCTTTTCGACTAAGAAGAAAACATGGACATCTGGTTACATGGGTGAGTATCCAGCAAAAGTTTTTTCAAAATTGAACTAATCCTTTAAGGATAGGATGAACCATTTTTATATTTTGTTTAAAGCAATAAATTACTTAAAGGAGAAGTTCACTTTAAAAAAAACATTTGCTGATAATTTACTCACCCCCATGTCATCCAAGATGTCCATGTCTTTCTTTCTTCAGTCGAAAAGAAATTAAGGTTTTTGATGAAAACATTCCAGGATTTTCTCCATATAATGGACTTCAATGGGAACCAAACGGTCCAAGGTCCAAAAGACAGTTTCAGTGCAAACTGTTCAAAGGGTTTTAAGACGATTCCAGACGATGAATAAAGGTCTTATAAAGCGAAACGATCACTCATTTAATAATTAAATAACAAAGTTTAAGTTTTATAAGCTCAAATGCTCGCCTTGCTCTGTTCTGTGAATGACCAACCCGATCTACACGGGAATTCATATGAATTTTACGAGGTGGCTAATTCGTAACAATTCATACGACCTCACTCGTACAAATTAGTACGATTTTGCTAAATCATACATATTTTACGAATTGGCCAATTTGTATGAATTCGTATCGAATAACCTACCCCTAACCCCGCCCCTAAACTTAACCGTCACGTGGGTTTAGACAAATCGTACGAATTGGTTCGTAAATGAGGTAGGGAATGACATGAAAAGATTTGTTCATTTTGATGAACGAGTTCGAACAGGAGAGTCACACAGAATCGTTTGGTTCACATTGAAAGTCCATTATATGGAGAAAATGCTGGAATGTTTTCATCAAAAACTTAATTTGCTTTCCACTGAAGAAAGAAAGACATGGACATCATTTTTTTTAAAGTGAACTACTCCTTTAATGTACATAATCTAATAACCAAAACTCTACATCAGTGGACAGAACAAAGTTAACTAGTAATTTCAACGTTTTTTGTCTTTTCTTGCCAGCTCTAAATAATTTTCCCAATTATAACTTTTTATTATGACATACGCCAGGTAGATGTCGCTGATTTGACATTCGGCGACATCTACCTGTATCTATTGAACACGCCGTCTATTTTTACCAGAGAGCAAACGGCCATTACTTTTCTGCCAACCGGAGCGCATGTAACCGCGTGGTGACGTCACGGCGAAGAGCCCTATATCTTACATTGGGTGTCTTTATCAACCTCTTGTGGAAATAAAATAAAATATCATGATATTTCATGACTCTTACCACTAGATGGCCTTACAGCTATATACATCAAACGAGCTGTTCCTCTGGGTCCTAAAGTCAGTTAGTTTCAGTATGCATTCAGATACACATGTAGACATTATAAAATCATTTTCTGGTAAAGTTTTAGCATTTTTAGTTTTAAATTTTGAGCAATATTAGGTTTTTCTATGTGTACTGAAGCATTACTCGCATCTCATTCATTCGAAAGGGGTCAAATTGACCCGCAAGAGGAAGGATTTGTTACTCTTTGCGACTTTAGCCTCAAAATCCATTAAAAAAAATTTTGTGTATTCATGGTTCAAGTGCAACAAAAGTCCTTGGGTATGTGACCCCTCTGATGATCACTCAATTGTAAAAAAAATACATTTCCAAGGCAAAGTGACCCGAGGGAAGGATGAAGGGTTAAAATAGGCTTTGTTTGTTGTGACATCATTATCATCAGCTTTCACACAACATAATATTAGAGCGTAAATGATCAGGTATTGTTGTGTACAGGTTGTCAGAAGAGTCCGTGCTGGAGGATCTCTCTGACTTCAAAGCCGAGTCTCAGCGCTCCAAGTCCGAGCTCAGGCCGACGCTGAAATCCGAATGCAGACCAGAGCCTTTATAGAGGTGTGTGTGTGTGTCCAGGTCATGTTCACAGATGCTCCCGTTCAGGTGTAAATCCCTCACTTCTTCCTTCAGGTTGCGGAGGTGAGGCTGGCCGAAGCCCAGGAGGAGCTGGACAGTTTACAGGAGAGCAGCAAGGCTTTAGTGGAGTTCTTCTGTGAAGATGACAAGACCTTCAGGCTGGAGGAGGCCTGTCTGATCTTCCACGGCTTCTGCCATCGCTTCCCAGAGGGCCGTGCAGGTGAGACGGACTGTCTCTTTCAAAATAGAAACTACGCAAATGAAGTTTAAAGTCCTCCTGTAGTCAATAATTGTATCATTTAACTCATCTTTGATCACCAAAATTACATTTAAACGTTTTTTCCTTGGAAAAACAATTCGCCTGAAAACAGTTCGAATGTAACTCGACACCCTTGCCTTATTTAGTATGCACAGTTCTATGAATATGCAAATGAGCCCCGCCTCCAGTCACTCACTCTTAGAGATCCACTGGTTTCCTGAAAACATCGTTTTTGAGCTGCGGTTAGAAAAGTTTCTTGTTTCAATGACGTGGACTCAATAAATCCTTATCTGGAGCACAATAAGTAAGCTGACATTCAGTATAACCTGTGTCTTATTTAGAATACATCATTGTCATTTAGTTATAAAAAAAATATTATGCAATTCTGACTTTTTCTCTCGCATTTGTGATATAAAAAGTAAATTGCGAATACATAAACTCGCAATTGTGAGAATAAGATAATAGTGAGATAAAAAGTCGCAATTACCATTTTTATTTTTTTATTCTGTGGTGGAAACAAGCTTGAATAGAAAACAGCAACTTCATTTGATCTGTAAATGCCAATCATGTTATCCAATCAGAAGAACCATCACTTCAACCATGCAGTTGTTCAAATGTTTAATGTACAGTTTTTAAAAATATATTAAACAGCTAGTTACAGATAATGGCAATAAAAGGCATGTTAATAGGCAAACAAAGATTATAAGTTTGAAATATTAAATGTATTAATATTAAATATATAAAATAAGTATTTTATAACATATTAAAAAGCAAGTTATAGATAATGGCAATAAAATGCATGTTAATAGGCAAAAAAAATAAAGATTAAAAGGCCAAATAAAGGCATTTAACTTTATTAAATCGAATACATTTTATTAACATCCATCAACAGTATGTGGTTATAAACACTATATTTACTTGTATAAATAAAGCACTCTATAAATGTATAAAAAATATTTATTACGTACAAGTAATTAATAATAATTTGTTACATGTAAAATCTTCCATGAACATTTAAGTGGCACAAATCTGTGAATCTGTTCATTGAAATGGTCGTTTCAAATCTGACTTCCTCTTAATTTAAAAAAGTAATTATTATGAGATATAAAATTATCTCATACCATTGCAACATTATCAACCATGCTGTCTTTTTAAATGTTAAATGTCAAGTTTGAAATATTAAATGTATTAATATTAAATATATAAAATAAGTATTTTATAAGATCTTAAAAAGAAAAGTTACAGATATAAAAGGCATGTTAATAGGCAAAAAAATAAAGATTAAAAGGCCAAATAAAGGCTTTTAACTTGATTAAATCAAATACATTTTATTAACATCCATCAAAAGTATGTGGTTATAAACACTATATTTACTTGTATAAATAATGCACTCTATAAATGTATAAAAAATATGTATTACATACAGGTAATTAATAATAATTCGTTGCATGTAAAATCTTCCATGAACATTTTAAGTGGCACAAATCTGTGAATCTGTTCATTGAAATGGTCGTTTCAAATCTGACTTCCTCTTAATTTAAAAAAGTCATAATTATGAGATATAAAATTATCTCATACCATTGCAACATTATCAACTATGCTGTCTTTCAAATATTAAATGTATTAATATTAAATATATGAAATAAGTATTTTATAAGATATTAAAAAGCCAGTTACAGATATAAAAGGCATGTTAATAGACAAAACAAGGCATTTAACTTGATTAAATCAAGTACATTTTATAACAGGGTTTCCGCGGGGCATTAAAAAGCATTAAAAGTCATTAAATGGATTTTGCGAAAATTAAGGCCTTAAAAGGCATTAAAAAGCATTAAATTTGATTCTTACAGGCATTAAATTTTTTTTTATAGTTTTGAAGAGAATTTTATACAAATTTATTTGAATATAGCCTTCATAATTAATTTGTATTTGCCCTCGCAAAATATGTATGTTAGTATCATAGACTGTAAAAAATAGTACGATAAACACGTGGAACCATTTTGGTAATTGCTTCCGGCTAGAGCAAAATTGCCGTGATGCAGAGGTGACGCGGGCATTTTGTACAGCTGTAGACAGGTCTGAAACTACGAAAAATGGGAAAGTGCAAATTTCAGCTGAAGTGGCTGGAAAACTAAGATTTCAAGACATGGTTGCAGCCCGTTGGTGATAAACATTATGAAGGATTTTGCGGCGTTTGCAAAAAAGGATTTAAGTTGGGGACAATGGGAATCGGTGCCGTAAAATTAGATATGCAGTGTGACGGCCACAAATCGGCGGTAAGAGTCAAACAGCAAACAACGATGTCTAATTTGGTGTGAACGACAAATCTACAAGTAACGTTACCGATGACAACAGATGCTGTAGTCACCAACGTTTGTGGAGCAAAATCGAACGATATATATATATATATATATATATATATATATATAAAATATCCGTGGTTAGTCATGGGTCGTGTATGGCATTATTTTTTTTAAATGGCATTAAAAAGGCATTAAAAAGGCATTAAATTTCATTTGAAGAGACCTGCAGAAACCCTGTATAACATCCATCAACAGTATGTGGTTTTGTAAACTATATTTACTCGCACTATATGTAAAACCTTCCCTGCACATTAAGCGACACAAATCTGTGAATCGGCTCATTGAAATGAACTGAAGAGTTGACATCTGCCTTGTGTCCTGACAGGAGAACACAGAGAGGGAGTTGCAGGAGCAGCGGCGCGTGGCCCGCGAGCGTGAGAACGTGGGAAGCGTCGTTCCTGGCTCTGTGTACGGGCCTGGAAGAGGAGCGCGACTCCGACGACCTGGATCACGCCCTGCAGAGGAGCTTGAGTTACACGGGCAGCCGGCGGAGCCTGCGCAGACTCTCACAATACTTCCTCCGCTCCAGCGAGAGAAACGCCACATCTGACATCCAACAGCAGCCCAACTCCACCCTGAGAGACTCGCCGCTCCTGAGGCAGAAGGAGGAAACTCAGGAGTTAAGCACAGATGCTACGGGCCTTCAAGCAGACACTGTGAAAAGCCATTCTAGGTTGAATACGAGGACAGTCCCAAGTGATAACGCTTTTGTTGCTTTGGGAAAAACAAGTATCACGTCACATCAGCAGGGGGCAGTGAATGTCCTCCCGCTCGTAGGAGATATCCCTGAACAAAGTGTTGAAAGTTGAGAAACGGGTTCAAGACGCCTCTGAAAGGCTCACGCAGATCGCGACCGACGCTGAGAAGGATCCTGAGAAGAAGGATTGTGTAAATGACAAAGAGTCTCAATCTCAAAGAGGAGCAACACTAGAGAAAGACACCAAAACGTGGACAAACGCGTGTGAAGCTAGTCTTGCGTGGAGGCGTGTAGCGCAGAGCGAGAGCACGTTTACCCTTCGCGTCGGAGAAACGCTGGAGTGCCACACGCTAGTGAAGGGCCTTCGCTCCTACGAGAGCCTTTCTCCAACCGTGACGTACCAACCACAAATAATCACTGCTCAAAGTGGAGGAAAGAGCGGGAAGCTGAGGAGCGAGATTGCGCTAACTCACCCCATGCTAAGGACGAGAGCCGTCTAAAAAATCCCACTCGAGGGCCGTCCAAACAGCCTGATGGTTCCCCGCGGAGCGCCTTCTGAACTATAGCGGGATCCCAAGAGTTCATAAGACTCCCGCTGATAGCTCATCAGCTAGTCAGGTATCGCGTCCCGCATCCGTACGCACATCGCGTAATGAAACGCTTCAGCGGAAGCCAAAATGAGCTCAAACGAGTAGTAGCGCGAGGCAGAAGTGAACGCGCCGCCGCAGACGGGGAAGCTAAAAGGTAACGCCGTTGAAAAGTCGAGCAGGGCGAGACAAGCCGTTTGTGAGGGGCTCGCCACTTTGCGTGTCCAACGGCTAGCGCCCAACTCTGAATCCGCCGTAACCACACCATACACAGTCCCACCGCGGCTACGACCGCGAAGACCATCCGTACGGCCATCATAAGTGCAGCCAAAGCCAAGACAAACACCAGAACACCAGGCCTGAAATCCCCAGAGCGCCCTGAGCCCCTGTGGAGGTGATATACGGTTCTCCGCGTTTATGAGACGTCGTAACATGCGCGAGTATAGGTGCCAAACTCGATCTAATCGTGATTAATCGCATCCAAAAAAAAATAATTTGTGTTTACATAATATATGTGGGTGCACTGTTTATAATTATTTTATAAATATAAAATACACACACATGCTTGTATATATTTAGGAAATATTTTCATGTATATATGATTTATATAATTTAAATTATATATAAATATAAATATTTATATATAAATATTTTTTTTTTCTTAAATATAAATGCATGTGTGTGTATGTATTATATATATATATATATATATATTCAAAATAATTATACACAGTGCACCCACATATATTATGTAAACACAAACTTTTATTTTGGATGCGATTAATCGCGATTAATCGTTTGACAGTCCTAGTGAGTAAAGTTGGGAATCGTTTGAATTTAAAACGATTACTAATTCCAATTCCTGCTTATCGATTCCTAATTTTGATTCTAATACACTCTAAATAATGCTGGGTTGTTCAAGCCATGTTTGGGTCGATATATGGACGAACCCAACCACTGGGTTTATATTAAAAATGTAAAATAATTAAAAATGTAAACCAAAAATGTTGGGTTTGTCCTCGTTTGAACCAAACATGGGTGTAGATAACAGTCACATTTAAAACAAAAATCAGAACACTTTGCCTGTGGTTTAAAAATACCATAAAAAACCAACTAGCTTAACTACGTATACATTTCAAGCATTATTAAAGATGAATAAATAAAGTTAGCAATCGCAGCAAATACACACAACTGAACAAAGATACGATTCAATAGCTTCCTGAACTTCAGCTAGCTCCTTGTTTCCTGACTGCCATTATTGGACAAACTTGATTAATTCAGGTGTGCCTGATTATTGTTGTTGTGACTACTGAGGTCAGACACACCTGGATTAATCAGTTTGTCCAATAATGGCAGACAGGAAACAAGGAGCTGGCTGAAGTTCAGGAAGTAGTGGAGCTGTGCATAAAGCCAATGCACTTTAGTAAAAACATATAATTACTGAAAGTCATTCAGTCGAATCTTCACTCTCGCTGTTGGTTGTTTGATTAGTGTTATTATAGAGTAGTGTCCCTTTAAGAGTTGTAAACAGTGTGGCCGAGTCGCCTCACGCTTAAACTCATATTGAAATGCTCACAAAGGGTTCCAGAAAGAAGAATCGAAACTTTGATTCTCAGAACCCCAGTTCCTGACCTCCAGTACTCGATTTCCGACCCTATGCATGAGGAACTGAAGGTGTGTGAGCGGTCAACTGTGTTCTCCTTTGGAAATAAAGGAGCCATTCATCGGGTCTGGCCAGAACGGGCCCAAGCTGAGTGACCAATCCTCGCAGAGCTCAGGTCACTTTGAGTTTCGCCTCGTGTTTCAGGACTGTGATGGAAACGCTCTACCTCTGAAAGTGTCCCGGGATCAGCGCACATCACACACCGGCTCCGACACGCATCACATGGGTTCGGTTTCTGATGTTACACTAAGCGGACAGAGCTTCCCAGGTCAAACAGATCACTTCATTTGGTCACTTCATTTTAACCCTGCCTTTTGATTCAGGGCAAATTGACAGGTACAAAAATAATGACTCGAAACTAATATGTAATAATTCAAGACCCTGAAGCAACTGTTAGTTTCTAATTTTACACGTTTGAAATCGTTTGATGCACTTTACAGATGAGAGAGATTGAATGCGGGCAGGTCTCTGCGCTAATCTGCTGTACATGTGTGTTTTCTCTATATGAAATGTTAAATTAAACAGTCAAAACACCTTTGTAATATTTGTAATTTGTAAATAAGACTTTGAAATAAAAGAATGAATACATTGTTACTCTGTCTGTAGATGTTATATGCTTCTCCAGTTGTAGATCTAGTCTACTGCTGTTATCACTTTTAAATTCTTCCAAAAAAGGTATAATTTATTGGTGATTTAATGCCGGAAAATATAATGAAGGTTAAAGTCCTCCTGTAGTCAATAACTATTCTCCAAAATTGCAAACTTCCTTACTAAATTTGATTAAAAATTGGTGCATCCCAATTCACTTACTTATGCATTTTTCTATGCCATTTTGTAGAAAATATAGTGCAAGTATTCACACTGCAAATTACAACAAGAAAAAGTGCACTTCAAAATACCCAATGTCAGATTTAACCATAAATCAGATTTTTCTTGCATATCCAAATTTTATCCAGATGGATTTTTGAAAGTCTAGACAGCAATAAATAAAAAAAAACATTAAAATGGTTTGAAATGTAATTGAAATACTATTTTTACACTTGCATCTCAGTATGGATGTTGTGGCTGTTCTTTCTTTTGCGTCAATCTCAACGTGATTATATCAAAACCAGCGATGGAAAGGCCTGAACGGTTCAGTGGTTCACTGATATAAAGTGCGGAGGTTAATATGTCAATACTTATGCCTGTATTCATAAGCAGTCATTTAAAAATACCCAGATTATCTACTTCCAGTGATTGTGGAAAAGGCTTCGCCTGAGAAGCGAATCTGCCTTTCCCAAACTCATTCTTCTCCATTTTCCCATTCACATCAGCTCAGAGACGCGTTTATTTCAGATAAAAATGAAGAAAATATTCAAAAAGTTGAAAATAAAGTGCATAAAAGGTATTTAAAGCCACACTGTGTAACTCTTCTAGTTTATTCTTAGCTAAAAACACTTAGTTCTTTCAAAAATATATGTGCTCATTAATGTATATTTACTTTGTTCGAGTAATAAAGTATTCTCGTGAGTGTATAATATGCCATTGAAAACACATACGGGTAAAGGGTTCTAATGTACATTAGCCAAAGAAGGGACATACCCGTTAATTCAAGCTTCGCCTTTCGCGTTTACGAGGTTGCGAACCTGGAAGCCATGTTAATCTTGGACTACACTGGCCACCGTAGGAGATAAAACGACAAATCGGAATTGAGAGGAACAGAAACTAATATTCACTGGATGCTCATATACCTTTTCACCACTAGATGGGGGTAAACGTGCTTTTTTTCATTCTGATTGTCAAAAAATAAAGGTAAATCCATTATAAATCTGAAATGTTCCACATATAAACCAAGGTCTGGTCCTAGAGCATAAATAGAAAGTAGAACAAACTTTCTATCTCATACACACACAAACCACACATGCACAAACACACACATGTCATGACTGCAACAGAGAGCATTTTTACAGAAATTGGCAAATAAAACAAACAAAACTGGCATAAATCTAAGAAAAATTACATTTAAATCAAGGTCTGGTCCTAGAGCATGAACACAAAGTGGAATGAGATTTCTATCTCACACACACACACAGCCACACACACACAAACACACACATGTATGCATCCTGTTCATTACAGTTTATTAGTGCGGTTGTTTTGTATTATATTGGTTTATTTACTTGGTTTATTAAATTTATTTTGTTCTAAAATCTCTTGTTCTATAAAAAATAATAATTGTTCATAAATAATTTTCTAAAATGAAGTGTGTGAATACAGTTATGTCATAGCGCTGACTTGTAATATTTATGCAAATTTATGTATAATAATTTGCATAAACAAATAATTCAAAATATATCAGACAACAACAACAAACTCTAATTTTGACAAAAATATTTTGTGCAATTCACAAAAATATATATATCATATATATCAAGTTGTGAGGAGAATTTGAAGCATCAAGAAAAATGAAGTGAAAATGAATGAGTCTCTATGGGCCCCTATTGGATAGATGTGGTCATTGCACTTTAATTCCTTAACTATAAGAAAAACTGTTTTTCGACTAACCACCAAATGGTAGTATTCTATCCCTAACACATAGAGCAATGTCCAAAAACTGTTTAGATTTAATTATCATCATAATTTAAGTGTTTTTTTCTTTAAAAAATCATTTTTCATGTGCCAATTTATGGCCTAGTTATGTAATTGTGCAGTAAATAGGTAGAAAACTTTAAAAAATCCAAAAAAACACAGCATAAATGATTAGTTGAGAAGTGAATTTAAAAAATGATATATAGTTTTCCATATAAAAAATGTATATTTCCTTATGCAATCACTCTTTAAAAGTCTGGGGTCAAATGACCCCAAACACCTTAAGTGTTATCCTTTTCTAACAGTGATTAAGGGTTAAGGACTGCCAATGTAATGATAAAGCAGCATCCATTTATGATTTTAATAAATGTAATAATAAACACTGAATATTTTGTTATTATTTTATACTGTTGTATAATGTACACCTGAGGATAAAACTTCCAATCTTTCATATATCATATCTTCCAATATTTGCACTATATACAGTCAAAACAAAAACTATTCAGACACCAGATATAATTTTTGATATTTGTTTACTAGTGTGATCCGGACACTATAGTTCATTTATGTAAATGAGGAGAGCAGAATAAAGTAAACTTTGACACATTATACCCATAAACTCAAATTTGGGGCCAAAAATTACTCCACATTGAGCTGATGGTGTTCTGCTGAAGTGTGTTTTCTGCTCTTTTTACACACACACTGAACAACATGAAGCATTGCTTGGTCACTGGTTGAGCTAAACTGGTATTATCTAATTGTGTAGTTCAATTTAACAGATATTCAACATAATTCACCCCCCATCCCGACTCCGGCACTCCCAGCTGGTGACCGTCGCTATGGCGATGCCTCAGGCCTGCTCAGGAATCCACATCCTAACAGTGGGATTCGGGATGGGGTAAGACGTCCCAGTGGGAAAGATCCTTATATAGGACAGAATGACGCCCGGACTCTTGGGAAGGGCAATAAACCGCTGCTGTGTGTCACTCGGGCCGTTGCTGGTGATTGGTCCGTCAATGACATCATTATTCTGTGGGAAATGTAATGACGCTTAAAAGTCACAACTTAAATACAATACAATAGGATTCTAGAGACTTCTATTAGACCTCTCTAAACTCAAATTTTATTTAGTTTTGATTCAAAATATGCATAAATAAAATTACTTGCTTACGTCAAAACTGAAAGCATGCCATTTATTTTGTGTCCAATATGTTTTGATTTAAAATGAATAACAAAATGGCTGGTTTTCACTGGTTTTCACTAATGTGGAAGGTCAGATGTCAGACGCACTGCATTGTAGGATACAGTATTACACCTTGTGTACTGTGCTGTGTACTGAACTTTTTAATAATAGATCATAGCTATTGTTTTTAACATCAAAATTAACATTGTTTGCCCAGTATAAGCCTTACAGAATATTCTAGAGTCTTCTAAATTTAGCATCTCTTTTTTTGAGTCATTATTTAATCGAACTGCGATTTTAGACTTTTATTTAAACACAAATATCCATTCATCTCTATCTCAATTAGGCTATTCACTCACTCTCAAATTTGAGATAGATAGATAGATATTTTTATAGATCTTTTTTTACACCTCGTGGCTAATGTAGGATATAAACATTTTCTGAAAGAATTTAAATTGATAAAATTAGAAACACCAGCGATTTCAACGCGATTTCCTCATTTTTTAAGGAGGAAATACTCAGCAATGCTGTCCACTTATGAACTTACACTGGTTTGTCTTAAAGCATATTAGAAACACCGTATTGACACATAAACAACATTAAAAGCTAGATTTTTCACCACGGGAGACTTTAACATACAGATACATATAGCTAGACAACAATTTGAGTGAATATCTGTTGCTGCTGCGCATCTTTATCTTATAAATATAGGAGTAACAACCCAAATCTAAAGATACAGCGCCATCTAGTGTCTGAAAATGAACCATACAAATAACCTCGAGTCGACCAGGGAGTCGACTCTCAACATGACTCTCAACTGTGGCTAAATTCCAAGCTTATGAACGTTTACCACAGTTGATGCAGGGACTCTGTGACGGATTTGTGTCTGAAAATATATTTGTACAATGTCATGTTGTGCTGTTCTGATCAAATTCACACCATCTCGTCGTAGAACTCGGACACGACTGCTCTTCTTTGGCATCGCGCTGGAGTCTGACTGGAACAGCTTCAGCAGATGATACAGGGTGACCTGAAGAAAAAACACCACAACATCAAACTTTTGCTTTTTCTGTTCATTTAATACGAAGGTACAGTAATGCAGGGAGTCCAGTAGAAATGTTTAAATAAAAACTGTGTACATTTTGGTAACACTTAATTTTACATGTAGTTTCTATAGTCAATCATGCATAGATACATGCAACTAACTCCTTACTTAAATTATATTGTAAGTACATGTAGTTAATTACTATTACTTCAATATTTCATATTTCTGTATTCCAAATTTGATACATTAGTATCATACGATTATTTATGCAAATTGTAAGTGCTGTGTAAAATGCATCTACAAGTGCTCCTTCAAAAATATAAGTGTAGAGCCATGTGTTTTAATTATAGGCCTACTTGGCTTTTAAGTGTTTGCGTTTGTATTATGTATAAAGTAAAAATAAGGTAGCCTAAGGTCCGTGTAACTGTTCACAATTCAATTTTCAGACCATAAAATGTAAATGAAAAATGGAAACCAGACATTCATTTTTCTTGTTTTTCCAGTTACATTATCATGTACTTTTTTCTCCTGTTTTTCAATTTTACTTGCGCTAAATTGTGACTTCAGAAACAAACATTTGGATAAATGAAATCTAAATGATTTTTTAATTTTCGTCTTGTAATTTGCGCCGTGGGCGGTACCATTAGCACGGGGGCGTGGCCGTTTAATATTATTTCATTGATGCAACTGCTTTATTTACACTGCATGCACGTTGAGGAGAAGTTTAAAAGGTGGAACTTGTTTATTTTTAATGATGAATACCATCCGGAAATGACAGTGTCAATAAAGTAAAATCAAAGTCATGTGAAATACTATTTCCTACATTGAATAAACTAAATACAAAAATTTAAAAAAAAAACATGAAAAGACAAACAAAGCAGTGACAAACTAAAGTTAAACAAAAATGTGAAAGTGTTTACATATAGATACACATTTAGCAGCTTTGTGATGATCACATGTAGGCTTATACATAGTTCCCACATGACGTCACGACATACGGGCATTTGCAGAGCCGGCGCCATTGCTGCGGGGAAAACATTAGAAGAAACAATACGAGTTGAACGAAGTGAAGTGAGTTTCGTGCTATATAGTGAAAATGTTCATCCCCTGCTGGGTCAATGGATGATAAAATCGTGCCGGAGGTTCAGATAAACCGGGATTTTACACTACACCCGTCATTATAGACTCCATGGATGTGAGAAGACTAAGCTTTTGTCCGAACAACGACGGAGATTATGGCTGGCGAGGATAAAGGAAAGAAACTCACTCAAAACACGCAAGAATTTGTTTGACAAAAGCACAATGTTGTGTTTTAATGCGAGTGTAAACATGTACAAGTTAACACATTGCAGTTTGAAAAATGTCCTGTATGAACAAAATGACGAGGTATTAAAAACACAAAACAACCTTGTTTCCACTGTTTGATCTCACATTCTAGCATTGCGATCTCAGATTATGTCCCTATACCCGCGTATAATGTAGTTCCGCATTACATTAATTAAATTGCACGCGAGTTATTTATTTTTATATTCATGCACCAAACCATGACGCCCGCAAGTACATGCATATCACAGAAAGCACCGGTGACTGTTTTAAGGGGAACATGAATTAAGTTGTGCAGGCTATGGCTTTTGATTAGCATTATGCCTCTTCGCTATTATAAGTTACTTTTCCATTGATTGCACTTGAGCAAACGTCACCGAACCAACCCCACGTCAATCTGATCGTACGCCTCCAGTGATTTCCAAACTCGGAATTGCTCACAATGTGTAAAAACTCCTCACCAATACCAGATAATGCTACACATGAAAATACTGTAACTTTATCTGAGGCAAAGCTGCATAATCATTGCTCAGTGCTTCCTTCGTTACTGCATACGGATCCACACCATTTATGAATGAAATTTTCTCTCTGTCTTTTTTTAATAGTCTCTTTATAATATATATTCACTTTGTCTTTTCATGATTTGCATAATAATATAAACAGAAATAAATATTTGTTTGTAAAACGACATTCTCTCTGATAAAACTTTGTAAAAACCTATGGTAAACACAGCGGTTTTGCCCTCAAAATAATATGGCGTCTCCGGGGAGGTCACGTGACATTAATTCGCCTGTGGGAACTATGTATAGGAGGATAGGCTAACGTTAGATAACCCTCTTTATTCTATATCTAGATTTATGAAACATTATTATTCTAATGTAGCCTATAAAGACATCGTTATATTGTTGTGTGAGATTTAAAAAAAAAACCTCAGGACAGGTTAATCACTTTTGGGGGCTGGTGGTGTCACGGAGTATAAAAATGTGAGTGGTTTGTTTGCGTCAGGTATGCGTCACAGTGGGTCCTGCTCATTGTAAACTCAAGGTGGTGAGTAATGGTAATAGTGTTGGGTTTGATTGAGATGTGTACATTAGCATGTTTGTGGGTGGCAGGAGAGTTGAATACATCCTCTGGTTTTCTCTCTGGTGTGCACTGGCCCTTGCGATAGCTGCCAGGTAAGTTTCCATATTTTAAAGAGTTTTCTTGGTTAACGGGAGACTGAATTGCTTGTTGCTGAAATTGTATGTTTTCAGTTTGTTTCCTAAGGGGCTGCATATTCTCATGAGGTGAGTGAAGAAGATGTGTAGTTAAGTGCTGCAAATCTCCTGGGGTATGTATGATTTTAAGTTAATTTAGTTTGTTTTTAATTCTAAAGCCCTATAGAGTGCCGAAGTTACGACGTCACTCTGTAGGCCAAAACGCGGAAGTGAGCTAGCATTTTAGCATTACGGTTCCCTCGCTCTATAAAGCCTATGGGGTTTTTGAATGGGTTTTTGCTAAATCGCCTGAAATAAGGTCTGTGGTGAACAGAGCCTCTAAATATTTTCACGTTTTGATATATGACATAGAACACACATTTATAACCTGCTGTGGTTATAATTTATAAATCTTCCTCTTTGTTCAAGGGAAGGTCTTCAGAGCGACTGAAGAGAGCAAAATCATGTTCAGCCGTTACCTTTGACCTTCATCCAAACAGACAAACTTATTTACAATCCAGGACAAACAGGTGAGCTGTGAATGACCCTTGGTTGAAGCTATCATCTTCAAATGCATTATGCAATATATGTGAGTTTGTTGGTGTCTTTGCAGTTAATTTCAGAGTTGTCTCCATGGATCCCAAATTTGTGCCCGGTGAGAATTTAGTTGCTGCTAATGTGCCGTTTGACACTGATATGTGTTTCCAGAACCATGTACTGTATGGTGTGGCTATTTTTCAATTTGGGAATGCTGGTGTGTGTGTGTCCTACAGCGTGTTGGTCCTTGTTCCAGGCATCTCTGCAGTTTCTCCAGCTGTTCCTGCAGAGGGAAATGTTCTGATGGTTCCTGCTCAAGCAGGATCTCTGTGTAGCCTCAGTGCTGTAGATTCATTCATTAAAAACCAACACATTATGACTTTAGTCTTCTTTTTAGGTCTCTCTCTCAGTCTTCTTTTTAGGCCGGAGGACTGGGAGGCCGGAGGACTGGAGGCCGCGAGGACTGCAGGCCGGAGGACTGGAGGCCCGGAGGTAAAAAAAAAAAATATATATTTTTTAAAAATTAAATAAAAACATCCATCCATCCATCCATCCATCCATCCATCCATCCATCCATCCATCCATCCATCCATCCATCCATCCATCCATCCATCCATCCATCCATCCATCCATCCATCCATCCATCCATCCATCCATCCATCCATCCATCCATCCATCCATCCATCCATCCATCCATCCATCCATCCATCCATCCATCCATCCATCCATCCATCCATCCATCCATCCATCCATCCATCCATCCATCCATCCATCCATCCATCCATCCATCCATCCATCCATCCATCCATCCATCCATCCATCCATCCATCCATCCATCCATCCATCCATCCATCCATCCATCCATCCATCCATCCATCCATCCATCCATCCATCCATCCATCCATCCATCCATCCATCTTGGGCACCATGGCGCCCGCCCTTGCTCCCCTTTCAGTGTGGCCTCGGGCGGGCGCCATGGTCCCCATGGCGCCCGCCCTTGCTCCCCTTTCAGTGTGGCCTCGGGCGGGCGCCATGGTCCCCATGGCGCCCGCCCTTGCTCCCCTTTCAGTGTGGCCTCGGGCGGGCGCCACTGGTCCCCGAAATGGAAATTCGGAGATATACATCTTGTTCGGCTTGAGCCAGGGATCGCAGTGATGCGAAAATCGTGATTCTGAGCTCAAACGGTCTAGGAGTTATGCGCAATTTACTTTTCGATCTTCTACCGTCCCCCAGGGGGCCATGTGGAGGAGTGGGAGGAGTTGGATCTGGATCCGACTCCTCCCATGTGGAGGAGTGGGAGGAGTTGGATCTGGATCCGACTCCTCCCATGTGGAGGAGTGGGAGGAGTTGGATCTGGATCCGACTCCTCCCTGTGGATTTCATGTTCTGCACACCACTTTACCATGGAAGCTTGTTTCTTTTTCCTGAAAATGGAAAAAAATGTAAGCCCTCCAGTCTGCTTCTGTTTTTGTGCAAAAAAAAAAGTTTCTCCAATCTTTCTTGAAACTCTGGATTCTGATAGAGGGCCATAGGACTTAGACCTGAGTGCAAAAATGGAGGCTCTAGACCCTTCCAGAGATCACACGTAGCATTTATGCCATTTTAAATATCTCAATATCTCAGCTCTGGAAGGGTCTAGAGCCTCCATTTTTGCACTCAGATCTAAGTCACATGGCCCTCTATCAGAATCCAGAGTATCAAGTAAGATTGCAGAAACTTTTTTTTTTTCGCACACAAAAAAAAAACAAGGGGTACCACTGTCGCTGTTTTTTTTTTTTTGTGCAAAAAAAAAAAAGTTTCTCCAATTTTCTTGAAACTTGGATTCTGATAGAGGGCCATAGGACGGCACCTGAGTGCAAAAATGGAGGTTTTAGACCCTTCCAGAGCTGAGATATTGAGATCCCACGTAGCATTTATGCCATTATAAATATCTCAATATCTCAGCTCCGGAAGGGTCTAGACGAGCCTCCATTTTTGCACTCAGATCTAAGTCACATGGCCCTCTAGTTCCTTTAAAAAAAAAAAAAACTGAACATGAACTAGTTCATTATCATCTGTGTGAACTGAACTTCGAGCTAGTTCTTTTTAAGGATGAACTGGCACAACACTGCTTACAATTGCTATATATGTCAGAGGTCGCACACCTCTGGAGCAACTAGGGGTTAAGTGTCTTGATCAGGGACACATTGGTGTCTCACAGTGGATTCGAACCCGGGTCTCTCATACCAAAGGCATGTGTCTTATCCACTGTGCCAGTATTTTATATGCTTTTTAAGCACTTAAAACTGCAGTTTTTTTTCTTTTAAACATCAACATCTCATACATTCCCTACTCATGGGATAGAAGTGTCCATCATATGCGCACTTGATAGTCTCTGCAGAATTAGTAGGTCATCCGGGTACTTTTTGCCTACTCTTTTATGAGTACTGTGAATTCAGAGATACTTCTTCTGTCACTCTTTTTCACCTTCTATATAGCAGAGAAGCAGATGCAGACAAATTGCTTTTAGATGAAGCCATGGAGTTTTTTTTTTTCTTGCCAGTCACTAGTTCATTTTGGGCTTTGAGGGTTGATGTTATGTAAAGCTGCTTGAAACAATGTGCATACAAATTACAATGTATTGTTACATCATGCTCAAAACTGGATGGTAAGCCCAACTCGTAAAAAAAAGTTTTATTCATAAAAAAAAAGTCAAAAGGTCATGTATTGCCACACATTTAGCTGGACAAGAAAGTTCACTACTAAATATACTGTCAAACTTAGAACCAGAAACCTAAATTGATCAGTCCCACAAAAGCATAACAAATCCCACAGCATGTATCATCCTCAGTGATCTTTCATCTGTCGTCGTCCTCCAGTCTGCGACTCTGCGCATCTCTCCTTCAGGAAGTTGATGTTTTCTCTGGAGGCTTTCAGTCGCTCCTTCAGCTCTACGATCTCCAGGCTAGTCTTCTTCTTCTGCCGCTTTCTCGTTTTGGATTTCCAGCTCTGCAACTGCAACATGAAACACTGAATGTTTAGTTCACATGATTAGAACTGCGGACTCATTTTAATGTACAGTATGTTCAGGGTTTAATTATAGCCCATCCACTGAGCTGTTCAATAGGAGCTGCAAAGGTAAGTGAAGTCACACTCACACTCGGTCTCGTGTTTGTAAGCACCCAACGTCAGCTGTCTGGTGGTGTTCAGAAGTTGCTGCATCATGGCTGTCGGGTAGGGTTGCCAATCGTTCCGTATTTGTCACATAAAAGTCTTGTTCCGTATTGAACTGATACGGAACGCACTTTGTTCCGTATTTTTGAGAATCACTTCAGTGCAAATCCATGACAGACACATCTTCTAATATATCTCAGACAGACTATAAATGAAGACCTCACCAGTTGAGCCACTCGTGATCGACTAGTTTTACCGCAAATTAGTTAAAATATCCTCTTATCGAGAGCGATCTTGCCTGAGTTTAGATCTTGAACTTGAGTTTATAACGGCGTGGACTGCAAAACCAGGACTGGAGTCAAAGCACATTCCTCTCTGCACTCTAAGCGTTCTGTTATCACTCCGATTCCGTCCACTACGGGTTTTCCAGTCTCACTCACAGGACTGCTCCCCGGCATTTTTTTAATACATTTTAAGGTTAAATGCATCAGTCTCATGCTCTTTGAGAGATCAAAATTAAGAGCTTCAACCCATGAACTGCTCGTTAAACCAAGATAAAGCATTGATTTGTGTAGGACATAAGAGGGCTCAAACATCTTTATTATGAGTCTCAGTCTTACATTATCAATGGTGTTTTAGGATGCCAAACAATTATTATAATAATGTAATAATGATTTATATAATTATTCCTATGACGTAAAATCCATATAGCCTTTATAGCTACTATATAAATGAAAATTTAATCAACATTACACTGTAATATTTGAAAATTAAAATACTTTAGTCCTATTTCTACACTTGCAAGAAATAAACCCTTGAGCTTTTATTTAGGAGAAAACAGATAGGCTGATCGCGTGATTAATTCAATAAAAAAATGTAAAAAAATCCATGGTTCATTGTTGTCAAAATGATCATGATAGCCTTCATATATATATAGAATATGTGGTACAGTCATTGATTCGGCATTTGCTATTCTATAAATTAATATAGGCCTAATAAGTGATTATAATATGCGATAATATATGAATTCCAGGGGTCATTAATATACCACCCCCCTCACCAACGGACTGTTCTATTCAATACATAATGGTATCCATATCAGGACGATGGTAAAAGTCCTCGCCATGGTAGAGAGTGCGAAAAAAAACCTTTGAGTTTGCGAATCGATTCAAATGAATCAGTTCGTTCATGAGACCTAACCCCGGCTGCTCCCGACGAGCTGGATGGCGCCGTTGCATGGCTGACACCGCCGTCGGTGTATGAATGTGTGTGTGAATGGGTGAATGTGAGGCAATATGTAAAGCGCTTTGGTGGCCATTAGGTCTATGAAAGCGCTATATAAATGCAGTCCATTTACCATGAGACCGAACGAATCAGACGTCACCACGCGACGTCACGCTCGCTCTTCTTCGCTGGTATGGAGGAGCGCTATAAATAGCGGCGACCTCCTCAGATCGATCCCTCACCCGCGATGTCTAAGTGGAAGAGAGTCAGAACACACGGAGATGATGAGAAAGTCAAAAGGCTACGAGAAGGTAAAGCACCCTTTTTGGCTTACAATTTGTAGAGTTACATAAGTTTTCGGACCGTTTTACAGTTTATTCTGACGTTTGACTAGTGCTAGCTTGTGCGCGCGCGGGTTTCAGCAGCACGTTGTCTCAGAAACACGTGGTCGACTTTGGTTGGCCGTGTGAAATTACACAACTTTAAAACAGTGTTTTAGAAGTCACAGATCTCTACTGGAGATCGTAGATGAAACTCATGTGTTGAAAACGCAATACTGACTCTATATTGATCATGTATGTCGGTCTTTTGTTATTTCAGGTGGCTGAGTGTGTCGTGTGCTGACCTCAGATGAAGATGGAGCGTCTTTAACGTAAGTTTAAGTGTGTGTGTGTGTGACCCAGCGGTAGTCAGCTGACAGGCCGCCCGTGCCTGAGCCAGTGTTACTCTGCTGGGAGAGAAAGGCTCTGCCGTCTGGTGCTGGTGCAGGTCTGGCTGTTTTAGTGAGTCCTGCGGGTCAGCACTGGCAGACCGGGCCCTCTGAGAGTGGACTGAGCTCATCACGTGACCCAGCCCTAGTCTGAGGGCCCACACTCCTCAAACACACACATATGTGTCTCGGTCACACTCATGATCTTGATAGTAACTAATGCTGTTGTTACAGGGCTTCAGGAAACACCAGAATACCTGCTTCCAAATGGCCAGCTGTGTTGAGATGGGTAAGTGTTTAGTTTTGGCCATTTAAAGTCAGCATTAAATTTAAATCGCCCTTTCTTTAACCCTCATGTTGTGTCGGATCATTTCACCTAGAGGATTTTCCCATACATGAAAATGCTGGTTAATGTCGTTGAATTGGACTTAAATTTACTGACTAACAATTGATGATTCTCAGTCATATCACTGTCCTATAAAAATTGCTTGTGAATCTCTTGTACTCTTTAAATATGCGTATATTATAATATGTAGATTTGAATGGATCAGCTGATTGAACAGTATATTGCTTCTGAAAAATTACTTTAAGAACAAACAAATTGAAAAATATCACTTGTCCATATTCCAGCCTTTTCCGCAGATTAACTTTAATCTCAGTTCCTATGATCAGTATTAGGTATGTGGCAGGGCTCCAGACTAACTTTTTTCACCTCCGTCCTGGAACCGTCCTAAAAACAATTTGAACCGTCCTAAAGTGAATGTCAACCGTCCCAAATTAAAAATGTTGTTTCTGTACTTTGTTATTATCATCCATAGCTGTTAGTTTACTAAAACAATTCAGATGACTAAAATATAATGGGTTTAGTAAAATTGTAATGCATTAATTTAGAATTTCTCTAAAATTTCCAAACCTACATACTTCCAGAGAAAAAATCTATTATCCAGATAATATGAATGATTTTAAAGTTTGAACATGCAATACAGATACAGATTTAACTACTGTGACTTAAAAAAAATACCTTAATTTTTGCCAAACAAAATTATTATTTATCTTGCCTGAATGTTTGCGCTCATTGCATTTTTACAATGGGGTAATGTTGTTAAGAACTTACACAACACGAAGCTTGATTTAAATTGTTCAATAAAATTGAAAAAAGTTGCACAAATAAAAACAATAGAATAAAGATACAAATAAAGAGAAAAGTTTTTGAATAGGTCTAACACTATTATTCATAGACAGAAACTGAATAAAGAAATCAAATGGAAAATAACACTGGGTAGTATTTTAGTCCTGAATAAATTAAATACATAGGCTATTAATCCTGATTACTTTAACTTAAAGCTCTCTTTTATTGTTTTGACGACAAAATTAATGACCGACACATACTGTTTGCTGTCACTTTAAGAGCTAGAGCACGGATCCTGTGTTCATTACACTGGCATGCGTTTTATGCTTATTAAAGACAAAACCGACTATGTTTAGACTATTATACTCACAAAGACCGAAATAGACACAGTTTTGCGTGTTAAAGCAATATAATCCGTGAAAAATAACTTTTGTTACTGGCCAGCTGTTCTTGAGGCGGATTTTCTATGAATGCGCGCAGAAAATCATCCCAGAGAGCGCGCGAGCACTGATTAGTTTAAAATCGCTTTAATGTTTAAACTGGTAAGACTAAAAAGACGTGCAAATGGTAAACTTCATTCACGATGCACTGCTGGCCCGATTGTGCTGTGAATATTCCGTCATGTCCCGACTCCTGAACGCGAGTGTGTATTATCGCGGCAGCGCTTGATGCTTGCCTTGGCCAACACATTTTGAGAGAAGAGAAGACGCGGCACCGCTGAACACTCACGCTGTTTGTGAAATTGCGTCTGGCACATAGTTATTAAAAGAATGATTTGATTTTATATTCTGTGTGGATTGCGGGAATATCCCACATTATAAATAGACCTGCGGGAATGATTATAATTATGCGCAACACCCGCTCCGAAATTCGAGCCCTGTGAACATACATACAAAATGTCTTTCGTCCTGTAGGCGTCCTGGAGAATATTTCTGTTCGTCCTAAACACATTTTCCATCGTCCCCAGGACGATAGGACGCCGTTAGTCTCGAGCCCTGGTATGTGGACATTTCAATAAATAGCGGCCGCCATCGTGTTCCCAATCTCTGCCGGATTTTCCCGACTCATTTTGAGCGGGTCTCCTAAAATGCGCTGTTTTCATTGACTCGCTATGGGAATCCTTGATTATTTTTAACCATTCACATCATTAGAGTTTTCGACTGCACATTTGTTTTAATTTTTTTCTAGTCAGGCTGCGTTTTCCTCCTGAAAGGCGATTTCAAACAATACGGAAGAATTCAACTGTCACGAAATTATTTTTACCCACTTTGGACACTTTCCAGAGGAAGGTAGACATTAGGGCTTTCAACTTCAGCCTCGTTAGTCGACTGAATCAGTCCAGATCGTCTTGGTCGACTGAAATTCTTATTGGTTGACCAGTCGCATTTTTTTTTCTTTGCCAATAGAAATACATTTTATATGATTTACTCCTTGATATTTATTCCTTTATAAAGCAGTTATTTATTACTGTATTCTAAATATAATTAGCCTATGTTTTATCCCCATCTTTAAATGCTTTAATTTAGGCTATTTCTTGTAACTGCGCCACAGTTTAGCGCACACACATAACACACTCGGGAACCGCACCTACTGGCTGCGCTGCTGCTCGCGCTCAGTAAGGGATGTACTGGTAGGTGGTTTTGCTGTATTCATTCAGTTCACGCTACTTTAGTCGACAGAATGTCCAAGAAATCTAAATCTTTTGTCTGGCTACATGTTTGTGGAGGTAGGCGACGGTGGCGACGCGCGTTGCTCCATTATGAGCGCTCACATCGCGTGCCTATTTGAAATCAAACTTGAGCGCGCAAAAGACATGAGCAGCTCTTTTAACGGCTTTATCATACTGACTCAATAGATTGTTTTCTTAATAGGTTTTTATCTGTACACTTGACTCATTTGAAAGTAGCCTAAATAATGTAACAAAACGAAATTAAACTTATATGCTATCTTACAACAGAGCCTAGATTTCAGATAGTTTTTTAGGCTATTTTGTCTGTTGTTTTAAAACGCCTAACAGATCGGCTGGACAAAAGTTAACCCATAGCTTTGTAAGTAAAGAAGAATACAGCCTGTATAAACGAGAGCTTTTGTTAGGATTTTTCATTATGTGGCAGATAGCAGTTATATTATTTTGTAGCGTGTGGTGTGATCAGGTGCGCGATTGTGACCGTCACTATAGACCAAGGACAGAGCTCCTCACTTGCAGTTAAAAAAATCACTTAATTTTCAAAGAATTGTATTATTATTATAGTTTTATTTATTTTCGAATGTTTTTTCGTTGTTGTTTTATAAATGCTCTATGACAATTGTTTAAAAAATGTTCAATCAAAACATCCGTTTTTTTTGTTTTTTTTTGTTTTCTAGTCGACTAATCGTTGCGCAGGACAAGACCTTGGTCGACTTAAGGATTTCTTTGGTTGATTACAGCCCTAGTAGACATGAAGAACATATGTTTGTGGTGTGCTGTACAAAATTTCATGGCCATTTAAACTCCCCCACTTTTTTTATGACTACCGACACTGAACGTTACCTGTAGAAAAGCTGTCAAAATGCAGCGCGTCGTGTAGGCTACACTCAACTTTTGTGTGGTCTCCTTCACTTTCTTTCCTCCACCAGCGTTTAGTATTGTTAACTCTATATTCTTACATAACTGGAAATAGCATGAATCAGCCAAAATCCATCTTTTAAATTAAGGATATATAAATTTCCTTGGATTGTTGTTTTCCATTCAATTATTTGTATTTTCAACAACTGCTCGTCAGAAAAATACTATAAAAGATAGGCCAAATCAGTCTTTATGTGTGTTAAAATCAAGTAAAAATCCAAATAACTATATGAAACCCACGTTAGATCCAAATAACTATATGAAACCCATCTCCACAAAAAATTTCATTAAGATATCTTGAATATTGAGAAAGTTATGAGCATTTTTGTGAAAAAACAACTTGTTTTCTGTTACACTGAAATTCTATTGTTTTCACCTTGAAATGAGACAAAAGTAGGCGCTGATTACTGAACTATAAAATGTTGTAACTTTCTTCATACTTGACATATTTACTTTTTTCTTTTTATTTTGAAAAGGGGGTACCCAGGTCTTTCCACATATGCTATCCATTTGTCTATTTGTTGAGTTCATTTTTTGTCCACGTACCCATCAGTATGATGAATAAATGCAAAACTGGTCTAAACTGCAAAACAAGTTGACAAATTTAATCTGATAATATAGTGAGTGATGTATGCAAATTTTTCTTTTGTACACTTTTTTTTTAAACTGTAAACGACTGCCATTTTGGACAAAATAAAAGCATTTATGAACAAATTCCTGAAACATTAAAGGATTTTAAAAATATTTGATTTAAAATTGACCAATGTAATGTTTTGTTTTTCACTCAAAATAAGCTTGGATAAATAATTGGGATACACGATTCAGGAAATGTCACGATTCAATAACTATTTTTAGGCTCAAGATTCGATTTCAAATGATTTTCAGGATGTAATTGTAGGCTGGTTTACTTATTGCTATGTGATTGATTGCAGTAGACTTAAATTGTTGCATTTCTTTTAAATTGTATGTAGTTTGATATTACTTTTGTCTTCATACAAAAATAAAAACTTTTGCAACTAAGAAGTGCGACATGCCAAAGCTTTGGCCAGCTTCACGTTTAAAATAAAACGTAATTAAGCTTTTACATTTGGCTTTAAAGTGCTGTCGTCAATATCAAACGATTATGCTAAATGTGGTTTAAGGAGTACTTCAGCTGCCAGGTTGACTGTTAATGTGAACTCGGGCCTTTTTCTCAGGATAGATATTGTCCCCGACGCCTTTTGAAATGGTTGTACCTAATGCAAATAAATAACCTCTCCAGTTAATTAGCTGAACATTCATTTAGTTGAGGAAATCCCAGTCTTAATTTACGATTTGCCGGCCCTCCCACAAAACGGCCATTGTCCAATCACACATGGCAACCGTTACTATGTGAGCAGGTACCCCGAGAGATTGTCTGGAGGAGTTCTTTCTGTTTCCAAAGCCGAAACGGGGTCTCAGCGAAAGGCTAATTAGAAAGAAAACGACCTGACAAAAGGATTGAAGTCAAGTGGTAATGGTAGCATAATGAGAGATTTACAAGCATTTTTTTGCAGGCTTTTTTTTTTAATTATAATTAACCCAGGTCATCAGATGTGTTAAAGGGTTTTAACACAACACAAGTGTTAATGCACACGTACAGCTGTCAGCGCTAGGGAAGTAAAACGGGTTGTGAATGTCAGCTTTTCTCTTCTCTGCAGGAAGAGATGGATGAGCAGGAAGAGAGAGATGGATGAACACTGGATGACGGCCAATCATGATTAGCACAGGTATAACCTTTATCTGCTCTTCAGAGTTGACCCAAGCTGATACCATGATGGCAGAAGCGCTCCTGCTGCTGTGATGTTTGTAGTCTTGGAAGAGCATCTGCAGGTGTTGGCACTGATTTTTGTTGTGATGGTCTACAAAAATCTGACAAAGAAGCCTGCTACACTTCTCTTAATGTACTATTAATGTCATAGTGTGTGTTTAACACTGCTTTCTTTTGGTTGTAGGAAAGGTGTGAAGATTTAAAGGAATTAAGATCTGGTCATTTTTCAACTTTAAATGATCAGTGCTTGCTGTTAACTGTATGTTCAGTATATGAAATGTTAAACTGAAGTGATGTTCGTTCTATTTGTAAATAAGATGCCTTTAAAATAAAGGCTGAAGTGATCGTTACTATTTGTAAGTGTTTATCTTGTAATCAGTTTGTCAGTGTCTTTGGTAGGATAGTTACCGTATGTAAGCAATAAGATACGAGAGGCTGTGCTGTATCGTGAATAAGTGACGGCTCAAGGGTGTTAGGCACGACGCGAAGCGAGTAAATACATTCACGATACAGCACTTGCCTCGAGTATCTTATTGCTTTTATAAAACGGTTGCCACACAATATTTAAGTAAAAAACAATGTTAGTGCAACTTTCTTGAAGTAAAATCACTAAAAGCCTACCTTCCGCTGGAAAAAATAGTCCCCGAGTGTGAACAGCAACAACGTTCCAGTGTGTAAAATGCATGAAAGCTCAAATAAAAACAACATAGAACCGCAGTGTTGCGCAGCGATCAATAGAACCGTTGGGTGAAGCGGTCGTAGCCGTGTTTTATCGTGAATAAAGCACAGCTTTTGACCAATCAGAATCAAGGATTCAAACTAACCGTTTTATTAACCTGAATATAAGACTACCGCCCCCCCCCATTTTCCAGATTAATTTTTGTGGAAAAAATCTGTTTTCAACATTTCAAAATATTTTAAGAGCAAATTTCTAATGCGTTCCAAATTCCTCTCACTACTTCTCTTCTGTAGTTACATCTTGCAAGACACGGAAAATGTAAAGTTGCAATTTTCTAGGCTGATATGGCTAAGAACTATACTCTCATTCCTGCGTAATAATCAAGACACTTTTATGCACCAGGTGTAATGATTGCACAAACTTGGTCCCAGTCATGTTGGAAGCAGGGCACTATTTTCAGGTGCTGCATCATAACATTACGCCTGCTGCACTTCTGGAACGACAGTGATGTTTTTTGGTTGTTATCAAAAAACGGGAATGAGTGTATGGAATGAGTGTAGTTCCCTGCGTATCAGCCTAGAAAATTGCAACTTTACATTTTCCATCTGTCTTAGTGCACGATGTAACTACAGAAGAGTCAAGTTCTAAATTGGGAAAAATATTGAAACCCTTTTTTTGTTGAGAAATGCTAATGCCAACACACTTGCGTGTTGTGAAAAATAGGCGTCGCTCTATTTCTAGCATGCACGCGCATCACGCAGACAGTGTACAAGCTCTAATCTGTTAACATGGGAGCCGAAATAAAAACGGACACGCCACGCAGCCAGTGTGTCTCCAGCCCGTTTCACACATACTCCGTATGCGGTGCGTGTTGTGGTGTGTATACGGTACAGGAGCAGCACGCGCTAAAGTGCTTTCATATGCTGTGTTTGCAGTGCGTAACTGATCAGCGGCTGTACCACAAACACATACGGTTACTCACTATTTTTATTTCAAATTCAGAAGTTATGCAGCAACTTTTATAAAAAATAAAATAAAAAAAAGTTTGTCAGCATTGTTCTCTTTGAACACTTTTACAAACTTGAATGGAAATATGCACGTTTAAACACAATATAAACAAGGAGGACTATAATTCAATGCATTACTTCTATATATATTAAGTTTCTCAAGCTAGTGATCAAATAACCATGTAGGCTACTTATATTAAAATCGATAACATTTTAAATTAAAACTGAACATTTACAAAAAAACAGCCGACTCTCATGCCTTTTCTTTTACATTTAAACGTTGTCACAAAGAACTTGTTTTTCCACCTCCACGAATGAGACGAGTGTCGCTCATCCTTGCTGAGGTAAATTGTAGTTCCCTTTCGAGGGAACTCTACACTGCGTCGAGAATCGACACTTTGGGGACGCTCCCTAAGCATGCGCCTCAGTTTGAATGAAACTATACCAATCCTGATTGGCGTTGCGTCATGATGCGCAACATGTGACGGCATAACTGGAAGCATAAAATCGACGCTGACAACACATACCAGCTTTTGCTCTTCAGCAAGCGCTCTGTGTTGAAACTGTTTGTCTTATATGGTGTTGTATTGTCATTTAGTTACTATGGCCAGCGAGCAATTCAAAAGATGTGTGCATCCCTACCCTCGTTATATCACGGGTGGGGACACATGTAAGTGCTCAATTAGACGCGCATACTAAAAACATGTGCGGCTGGCTTGACCGTGTATTTTCAACGTACGGCCCACTTGACCACAGTAAATAAACCAGAGAAGACGTGAATGAAATTATGATTTCTGTTCAAAATAATGAACATTACAGATTAATTATTGTGCACTCTTGGCATAAATTAAGAAATTAATGTCACTGCAAACCGGTATTATTATAAACAGTGGTCGAATATCGAAGCTGGAGTCTTCAATCTTTCTAATGAAGCCCAGTTGTTCCAGATCAAGTAAGAGTGTGATGTTTTAACGAGTAATGAATGTTCAGTGATGCAGTGACGAGAAAGGGGTATAACATCGGAAAAATTTTGCTTTTGACGACCCACAAAAATGTGGTTTAAAAAAGGGCAAAATTGGCTCTAAATTTTACATTTAAGTGTGATTGATCAATGAGACTCTGATTACAGTGTTATTATTGAAGTATAATTTGCAAAACTGTATTAATCTAGAAGCAGAAGCAGATTTAACTGTGATTTTCTGCTGTAATAAACAGTTTAACTGGTAAGATCCTCAGAGGAGTTGTGTGGCGATTCCATAAGAATGGAAAGACAGTTTCTGTGAAGGATGTCCTGAATGTGAGTAAATGTGTGTTAGTTACAGGATCAGAGAATGACACTTTTCCTCTGTCATAGTCCAGCTGAACTCTCACACGCTGGAGCTTCTGTTTAACAGTGAAGTAAGTGTCGGGTTGCTCTGGGGATTCTGAGCTGTATTTGCTGTTCATGTACCACACACTCCAGACATTAGAGTTAAAGAAAACCGTTCCCTTCCTTTGGTTTGATGCTGTGGTTATTCCAAGACGCCAGAATGTATTGTCTCCAACCTCCACATCCCAGCAGTGTGTTCCTGAGTTAAAGCCCTCAGATCCCAGGACACATGGAAACCAGTCAAACCTCTCTGGATTATCAGGAAGTGTTTTAACTTACATCACTGAGCGACACACTGGTCAGATCATCAGAGAGTGTGAGACGAGGATGTGCTGTGTTTGGATCCAGAGTCAACGGAGCTGCAAAGAGAATAACATCAGATTACAGGATGAGATATGATGTATTAGAAATGTAAATGTAAAACATTTTTCTTTTGTTAATAAATCATAAATCATGGTTTCATAACAATGGTCTCTCAGTTACTGTCAGAATATCTGAACTATCTTCTGCTCTGTGTCAAATCTGCGAGACTCACTGTGTTGGACAGTTTCCAGCATCTTCTTCCCGACTCTGAACGGCAGGTTACCCAGATAACGCGACACATGAATCAAAGCTCCAGAACTCATCCGTGGATCCGGCTGTGAGATCTGGACTCTGAGGAACATTCAGGAGTCAGAACTGCAGTGAATTTGAGTTCAGATCCACTGAGAGAAGAGATACGAGCAGCTCACTTACCTTTCCATCCAGACTTTATAGTTCTGGAAAATATAGAGATGGAAAACATTTTAATATCTTATCAAACACTCTCACTGTCAATGAGTCTCTCTATACAAGTTGTTTTAAGCCAGATTGATTTGTCACCTTTAGAAACGAGACGTCATTGTCTTTCATCATCTCCTCCATGTCTCTGAGTGTGTGTGAAAGAGCTGAGATGTGTGTGTTCATCTCCTCCAGCTTCTCCTTCATCCTCTGCTTCTTCTGCTCCTCTTCCTCCCTCAGTGCAGTGATTGTAGCTTCTTCTTCGTCTCTGAGAAACTGATGAAGCTTCTCAAACTCTTCTTTAATCTGACGCTCTGTGTGCTCAGCTTGAGACTGAAATCACATCACATTCACTTGACTGAACACACACTCCACTAATGTCAATAATAAACTCTGTGTGTGAATGTTGAGTATTTAACTCTTTATATCCTCTACCGTGATGTGTTTAATTGTTTCATCACACTTCTTCTTCACTTCTTCTCCATCTTTGAGCTTGTTTTGTAAGGACGTCAGTGCTGTATTAAATTCCTCCTGCAGGTTAAAGTGAAAATCTGTGAAACTTATGCAGCTATAAGAGGTTTAAATATTGTATTTTTATTTATATGATGAATGGGGGAAGCGTTTGTGCCCTAACAATTGCAGGACATATATTTTACAACAACCCATGATATTTACAATTTTTCACAACATGTTTTGTGCCAATGCTGTTACAGTCAATAATATTTGAACATCAGAGGGTCGGAGATTAGAGCAGAATCAGTAATAAATCATAGAGATTTAAGTCTGAGCAAATATAAACACTGGTCTATTGTATAATAATAATGTTGTTTAGCACTGTATTCAGCATATGAAATGAGAGATGTGTCTTACCTTATATGATGAAACCACTTCACTGATCGGTCTGAATGTGTGATTGATGTGTTTCTCTGAGTCTCTGCAAATTATACACACAGGCTGTTTGTCCTCCAGACAGAAGAGTTTGAGTTTCTCACTGTGTAAACTGCAGATCTCCTCAGATCCTGATGAACGTTTCTCATTTCTCTCCTTCAGGAATGACTCGCACAAGTTTTTTAATGCTAGATTAACTGGAGGTTCACTTTTTGAGGATCTTCTCCTGCAGACAGGACACTCCTGAGTTTCCTTAGTTCTCCAGAACTGTTGTAGACACTCTTTACAGAAACTGTGACTACAGGACAGAAGAACAGGAACCTTGAAGATTTCATGACACACGGGACAAATATAATCATCTTCAGCTGCTGAAGCCATTTTCACCGTTTGAGTCTCGCAAACTAAACTTTACTTTCACTTTCTAAGCGACGGTTTTCAAAAATGAATCACAATGAGAATCAAAGATCTGCTGTTTGTATGAACATCACAAAAATCCTTCTGTAAAGTTTTTCTCTTTTTTCTCCATTGATTGCTTATTCTTTATTCCTTTTGTTGAGACAATGTCGGTGTGACAGAAAGGAGAAATAACAAGTCAATCTCTTCCTGGTGAGTGTTGTAAGAAGGAGGAGTTTATGATCACCTTTAGGTGTGTACAAACAGGTCAAACAGGAACGTCAGGATTTCTTCAGGTGAAACGTATTCCTAATGGACCTGCATTGAAATGTTAAAAAAATAATGCAGTAAAACGTACAATAAAATTAAAATACAAAACTATTAATTATAAACAATCTCAAAATGCTTATACATTTTTTATATATTGCTCTTTATTTGTCAAAGCTTTTCCAGGGTCTATCATGATGAAATCAAAT
Source organism: Hybognathus amarus (assembly GCA_030378365.1). NCBI lineage: Eukaryota > Metazoa > Chordata > Actinopteri > Cypriniformes > Leuciscidae > Hybognathus > Hybognathus amarus. The sequence goes on from JAQIUQ010003354.1 coordinate 152,585, forward strand.
TTAAAAAATGTATTTATGTAGCACAACAAAAACAACAGTAGTTGGCCATTGTGCTGACAACAGAATACATCTAATAAAAAGTAAATAAAAGAGAGAGAGCAAATGGAGTTTACATCAAAACACCAATCAGAAAATTCAACATTGCTCAAATCTTTGTCCGTGTAATGGGCAGGAATAAAGATCTGAGCGACTTTGACAAGGGCCAGATTGTTATGGCAAGGCGACTGGCTCAGAGTATCTCCAAAACTCAAGGCTTGTGTGTTGCTCCCGGTCATAGTGGTTAGGATTTACCAACAGTGTCTGGACGAACACACATCGTGCGACAAGGTCAAGTCAAAGTTTTTTTATATAGCATTTTTTAAAAACAACAAGTGTTTAACAAAGTGCTGTACACATACATACTTAAAGAAACACTCCGACTTTTTGGGACTTTAGCCTATTCACCTTATCCCCCAGAGTTAGATAAGTCCATACATACCTTTTTCATCTCCGTGCTATAAGTCTGTTTTAACGCACCCACCGCTATCCTAGCTTAGCACAAAGACTGGATGTAAATGGTTGCAGCTAGCATACTAATCCAAATAAGTGACAAAATAACGCAAACATTTTCCTATTTACATGATGTGATTTGTATAGTCACAGAGTGTACAAAAAACAAAGTCACATGAGACAGAATCTTTTAACCGTATAAATACTGGGAATTATATTCTCTGAAGGCGAAGCACTGCTACTTGGTGCCGTTATACGCTCTATCACCCCAGTAACAAATGAGCGGAGCTAGAGGTAATATAAACTCAGGACTGTAGCCTTCACCTTGTTGAATCAGAATTTTTTTTTTTGGGAGAAACAGTGACCTTTGGCAAACATTTGCCTTGTGCTATTACTTTCCCCTTGCCTATTGTAATGCAATTATACTGTATTATATGCTGTTGAATACATGGTTCAGCTAAATTGCTTTAGATTCCATCCTGAAATAATAATTCTTTATTCATGTTCTGTGATATTTATTAATCAGGATGCATTTTTTGTTGGAATTCAATGAAACATCATGGTAGTACCTGGTCTCCCCCTGTTTATTGTCACAGCTAGACACTCTTTACAAATGCTGTGACTACAGGTCAGAAATACAGGAACCTTGAAGATTTCATAGCAAACAGGACAAGAAAGCTCTTCCACAGATTTTGAATCCATTTCCTCGTCTTGTAAAAGATCCAATGATCTGCAATTTACTTTTACTTTCTGAACTTTGATTTAAAGAGTAAAGAACTATTACAATCAAAATCGAATCTAGGTTAATTCAGAAACACACACAAATCCTAATATAATGTGTCCTCTTCTGTTCTTCACGTACTCGATTTAGCTTTCAGCAAAAATGAAAAGTAGAAATAATGCGTAGTCAGTTCATGGTGGGTTTAGTAAGAGGGTGGTGTTTCTGATGAGCTTCTGGTGTCAGTTGCATACATAGATATATATATAAATATCTAAATATAGATATATGTGAGTTGCATAAACCACTGAAAATAGTCTTACAAAATAGTCATCCATTTTTTGGGGTGGAGCTTCTGATGAACTTTTGGAGCTTCTGGTGTCGGTTGCATAAACCAGAGCCATAAAGAGATATATAGATAAAAATAAAAACCCGCCAGTTGAATCAAAAACCAGCCCAAATTTTAAAGGCCCACCCAATGCATTTTTTTCCGGTCGGACATGACCTGGCAACACTGTCTATGGGTGCTTTCAGAGACAATTTGGTGCTTCTCAATTCTTATTTGTGCATCCTTGTTTCCTTTCCTCACGTCTCACCTCCAGCCCTGCAGGATGTCAATATTAACTTTCTAGCCATAAGAAGTGTGACTGATTCTGGAAATTGTCATCCCCAACTATGTCCCTGAACCTTGAGCAAGCCAATAATAGTGGCATGTATGATGTATGAGCATCTCCTCCTTTAAGAACAACTTCAAGAAGTATATTCTTCAGCAATGCTTCTGATAACTGAAAGATGGCAACCGTTAGCACAGGCCGTTAATAAAAAAAAAATAAAATAAAAATCACATTATATAACAATATTCAACTACCCTAAAGATGAAGTATGATATCGTCTTTTAACAGCTCCTTAAGAAAAATATAAGTGGATTAAAATTGTTATATAATACACATTTTAAATGTGTATTTCAAACTATATCATTTTTTTAAGAGAATAGGGCTTCTAACAGTCCTTTGAGGGCTTTGTCTGCTTGGATTCCCGCCAAAGCTTTCTAAAGCGAAAAACAGAGCACTTATGCTATTTTACGCGCTCAACTCTTGATGTGATCTACACACCATATACTGAGAGAAATAAACATTCCCGATGATGTGAAGATCTACGGATGTGGGCGGGGCTGTATGCGAGATGCGTCAGTAGCGCCGCCCTTGACGCGTCACGTGACCTGGATGTTGACGTACACTGCGGGACGTTGGCGCGGTTTAATCCAAACCCGGCTGTTGTTCGTGTGTGTGGTTTGTAATTTTCACTTGAAGAAATGTCCGAACAGCAAATATACAGCTACGAAAACGACTGCAAACCTGACGAAAACAGGTAAGAATTTAAAAATGTGTTGTGTGTGGTTGTTTTAACTTTTCATGGTTATTCACCGTTTTGCTAGCATAGCAAGACACTAACGTTATAGCTATTGTCTTCCGGAGTGCAACATTTAGTCTAATTTGGGTCATTAAAGCATGTGTTTTTACACTCCTTTTAACTTATTCCAGTTCCCCCGCATGTATTCCTAACTCTTTGAGTATGGAGACATTTCTGCAGTTAGTGAATGAGGTGTGAATATCTCCCGCCTTCGTTTGGAGTGTAAATGAGTATTTGGCGCCACGAGAACATAAGATTTTACCACCGCATTCATGAAAACTACATTAAACTACGTCTCTCAGTGTGCCTGTGTTATCCACTCGCTATATTTCTGTTGTAGTGAGCAGTGTGTGTGTGTTGACAGCAGATTATTTGTGGCGCCTTGGAAACAAAGGCTAACCTAAACAGAAATATTAGCTTGTTTTCTGTTAAAAAGTTGCTTATTGGTGCAAAAATATTATGTATAGAACGGCAGATTTTATGGCCAAGTGGGTGTAATGATTAATGTTTTTGCATTGAGTTCATTATTTACAAAATAAATAAAGTTTTCATATTTGAATGCATGTGCAATGTTCAGATAATGTGAAAATCATTGTTTTTTGTTTTTTTAATGCTTCTCATGCCTTTTGTCTTGGTTGAAGGAACAGAGGCGCTTCACGATGGTCCCAGTGTAGGAAGCGGGGAGCAGATGGTAGTCTGAGGAAAGCTCAAGCTGAAGAAGATCAGAGATGTTCACGCCGGCCCAGAGGTGCGTTCAGTGTCTCATCATCATAACCTGTGCATGAAACACAAGAGAGGCAACTTTGCTTCGACATTTTGTTCAGTATATCAGATGCGTCAATTCTAAGCTCTTGCTAATTTAATTAAATTCCATCTAATCTAATAGTGGCATCCGAATGATGGTCAGTTAAAAGGATAGCTCATCCAAAAATGAAAATTAGCCCATTATTTTCTCACCCTGAAGTGCATTCTTCCATCATAAAAGTGCATCCATCCTAGTGCTGGGCGATTTGACCAAAAATATCACGTTTATTTTCAAAATTAAGCCAGTTTTCGGTTATTATAATATATATGTTTTTTTTCATGCATAATTAGGTATTTAAAGCATTTTCTACTGTTGATAGAGGAATTACTGCAATAAATTGACTGTTTTGGTGGTCTGTTTTTGTCATTAGTTAATATTGTAGAATAGAATAGCCCCCAGTATAACCTAAAATTGTTTTTCTCAACGTATTAATAACATTCTTATAACCAAGCAAGAACGTTAATACAACGTTTAAAAAAACTGGATGTTTTGAATGTTCGTGCCATCAAAAGTGCGTCCGTCCATCATCCATCCACCATAAAAGTGCATCTATCCACCATAAAAGTGCATCTATCCACCATAAAAGTGCATCTATCCACCATAAAAGTGCATCTGTCCACCATAAAAGTGCATCTATCCATCATAAAAGTGCATCTATCCACCATAAAAGTGCATCTGTCCACCATAAAAGTGCATCTATCCATCATAAAAGTGCATCTGTCCACCATAAAAGTGCATCTATCCATCATAAAAGTGCATCTGTCCACCATAAAAGTGCATCTATCCATCATAAAAGTGCATCTAGTCCATCATAAAAGTGCATCTGTCCATCATAAAAGTGCATCTATCCATCATAAAAGTGCATCTGTCCATCATAAAAGTGCATCTGTCCATCATAAAAGTGCATCCGTCCATCATAAAAGTGCATCTGTCCATCATACAAGTGCATCGGTCCATCATAAAAGTGCATCCATCCATCATAAAAGTGCATCTGTCCATCATAAAAGTGCATCTATCCATCATAAAAGTGCATCCATCCATCATAAAAGTGCATCTGTCCATCATACAAGTGCATCGGTCCATCATAAAAGTGCATCCGTCCATCATAAAAGTGCATCTGTCCATCATAAAAGTGCATCCGTCCATCATAAAAGTGCATCCGTCCATCATAAAAGTGCATCCATCCATCATAAAAGTGCATCTGTCCATCATAAAAGTGCATCTGTCCATCATAAAAGTGCATCCGTCCGTCATAAAAGTGCATCTGTCCATCATAAAAGTGCATCCGTCCATCATAAAAGTGCATCTGTCCATCATAAAAGTGCATCTGTCCATCATAAAAGTGCATCTGTCCATCATAAAAGTGCATCCGTCCATCATAAAAGTGCATCCGTCCATCATAAAAGTGCATCTGTCCGTCATAAAAGTGCATCCGTCCATCATAAAAGTGCATCCGTCCGTCATAAAAGTGCATCCGTCCGTCATAAAAGTGCATCCGTCCACCATAAAAGTGCATCCGTCCGTCATAAAAGTGCATCCGTCCATCATAAAAGTGCATCCGTCCGTCATAAAAGTGCATCTGTCCATCATAAAAGTGCATCCGTCCATCATAAAAGTGCATCCGTCCATCATAAAAGTGCATCCGTCCATCATAAAAGTGCATCCGTCCATCATAAAAGTGCATCCGTCCATCATAAAAGTGCATCCGTCCATCATAAAAGTGCATCCGTCCATCATAAAAGTGTATCTGTCCATCATAAAAGTGCATCCATCCATCATAAAAGTGCATCTCTCCATCATAAAAGTGCATGTATCCATCATAAAAGTGCATCCGTCCATCATAAAAGTGCATCTATCATCATAAAAGTGCATCTGTCCATCATAAAGTGCATCCGTCCATCATAAAAGTTTATCCATACGATTCTAATAAACATTTTTGTAAGAAAATATTAGTATATTTATAATTTTCTAAATTAATCACTGGCTTCTGGTAATGGCCGTATGCGGGTGTAGTTCCTGTGGAAGAGTGACCTCTGACCCCCGAGGCCACGTCCACACAAAGCCTGAGCTTTTCCAATCTGATCTTTTTCCCCCCTTTGTTCTAAAATAAATAAAAATCCTGTAAACACGCCATCGTCTCCATAAATCTCTGCGTACGTGTGTAGTATACATGCCAAACCATTATGTGGCGCTGTAATTCTGCCAGGAAACATAAAGAAGCTTTTTTATTTTTAACCAAGAACTTTATTGAACAATATACATATGCATATATGATACAAAATATCTCAATCTGACAAGAATCATAGAATAAGAAAATATAAATAAATAATAGAGGCTGAGTAAAGAACACAAGCATGTAGACCGCTGTTGTGTGATGCAGTGGTGATGACATCACTCTTTACAAAATATACACGCATTGGCTCGACACGCAGATATTAATGAAACTCTGATTGTATTCGTCTGAAAGAAGAAACCCATAAACACCTGTGGGTTTGGGAGAGTACACATGTCTTGAGGGAGAGTAAATCATGGGCTAATGTTCATGTTTGTGTAAACTATCCTTCAGCGTGTCCTCACTGAACGTGTCTGATGTAATGTGGTGTGTGTGTGCAGTTTCACGACCCCGGAGAGCGAAGGGCCGGTGTCGAGAGTGAGGAACTGGGGCGACGAGGTGGAGGCCGAGGAGATGCGCTCAGACGTGCGGCGTGACGTGCATCGGTCCGTTGGCCTCGCTGCATTCATGCTTCTCAATCAATCAGATTTATTTTACTGGGCTAAATATAAATTTGATTTGTTAATATGAATGTGCAGGCGTCATTGATAAGCCGTCAATTGGAGATTTCTCTTTTCCAGATACAGAAGGAGGATTCTCGCACTAGATGTTCCTCAAAGAGACAGAAAACACTCATCTGGAAGGTTTGTGATTGTAACATTTTCTGTGTTTACGGCCCAATGAAATCCGTTTTATTCGTTCCCAAATTCCGTTTTCCCGTTTTAATTTTTGGGAATTCATTTATTTATTTATTTTTACCCTTGACTGCTATTTTAGTCGTAAAAGAGTGTGCTTTTAAAGTTAATGATTAAAATGTTTACAAATAAATTAGAAATGACCTTAAATTTATTGAGGTAATACAGACATTTACTCATTACTTATGGGCTTTAAACTGTCCAGTAAAAAAATCCTATAGAGAACCTAAGTCCCGCCCCTCCGCTTCCGGCTCATGGGACCTTATTTCGGAAAAAATATGTGTGGTAGTCAATGGCGAGAGATAACAAATATTTTGATTCTCGTTTGAATTGTGCCCTGAATTACACATATGATGTTTGTCAATTTAAAAGATACATTTTAAAGTAAAGAAAGTCGCAGTTTGATGTGGAACCGTTGAAGTGTAAGACTGAAAATACGTAATTACAAAGACTACAAACCCCACAGGCGCACATTTTCTCTTAAATAGGGCCCTATAAAATCCGTTTTATTTTTTCCCAAATTCCGTTTTTTCCGTTTTATTTGCTTTTTTCCGTTTAATTTTGGAATTCAGTTTTTTTTTACCCTTTAATGTTATTTTAGTTGTAAAAAGAGCTTTTAATGTTGCTTTTAATGTTAATGATTAAAATGTACACGAATAAAATAGGCATTTACTCTTAAAATGACAAATACTGCATGATGCAACATAACACTGCACTCTTAGTACTTCAAGTAACAACAAAATATGGTTATGAGCTTTAAACTGTCCTGTAAAAATAAATTATATTAGTTTATATAAGTTAAAATAAAAGTCACACTATAGCTGCGTCGTAATGTGCATACTATCCATCCTAAATAGTATGTGACATTACTGTCAATACTATTTTGGGCATAGTATGCACATTGGGACGCAGCTTCTGTCTCTCACGCGCACTGTCGAGTGCTCTCTCGGACACACTCGGTCTCTCTCGACACGCTCTTTCGGACACACTCGGGTCTCTCTCGCGTGTCTCTCAGACACACTCTCTTTCGCGCGTACTGTCGAGCGCTTTCTCAGACAAACCGGTCTCTTTCGCGTGCTCTCTCGGACACTCGGTTTCTCTCGCGCGCACTGTTGAGTGTGCTGTCTCGTCTCGGGCACACACTCGGTCCGGCACCTCATAGACAGACGTGCACGGAGGGGACTTTGTGTGTGTGTGTGTGTGTGCGCGCGTCGCGACGAGTTTTTTTACTTTTCGCCGACGAAAGCAGAACCGTGGAGAGCTGCTTCGCCATGCTTTCAGTGGAAACGCGGCTATTGTTTTGATGCCGTCATGAGCTGAAATGGCGGGAGGGGTTGTGTCGCCCTGATTTGCTTCCCCGTCTCTCTGCATTTTCCCCAGACATACGTTCTTCTCCCACACAAAAACCGAATTTCATTCCAAATATGTAAAATTCCGTGAAATTCCACGTTAACACTAGATTCTGCTGTTAATTGGCTCAATTCCGCCACATTCCGTCCGCATTGCGGAAATTATAGGGCCCTACTCTAAAGAATGAAGCGAACTTTACTGAGTCTAATGTCTGTCATTGTCTCTATAGTCTTACGTTATAATCGTAACGTTACGCCGTCATGCCTGAGTGTTTTGTACCAGACTGCACACACACGAGCAGCGGATCTCACTCGTTGTTTCGCTTCCCGAGAGATGTAGTTCATAGAGCGATTTTAACATAAAACTAAATGTTACTCTTCTGTTTTATGACGAACTGCGACGTTTTTGACTTTCAGAATTATCTTTTAAATTGACAAACATCATATGTGTAATTCAGGACACAATTCAAACGAGATCAAAATATTTGTTGTCTCTCGCCATTGACTACCACACATTTTTTTCCGAAATAAGGTCCCATGAGCCGGAAGCGGAGGGGCGGGACTTAGGTTCTCTATTAGTTTATATAAGTTTAAATAAAGACTCTGTCTCTCTCTCGCCCAGGGTCTCTCACGGAGTTCGCTTCGCTTTTGTTCAGTCCGGCGCCTCATAGACAGACGCAGTGTGAGAGTGAGACGCCTGAGTGAAAGAGAGACGGAGGGAGCGCGGGGAAAGTAAATACAACTGAAAGAATACGCTGTGTGTTTTAAATAGTGATAAAGAAATGAACAAAACACGGTATGTGGCGGCGAATTAGTCTATGTGTGGGAAACACTGCATAAGTAGGGCCCTATAATTTCTGTGATCACGGAATGAAAAGCACACTCTTTTTACAACTAAAATAACAGTAAAGGGTAAAAAAAATGAATTCCCAGAAATTAAAACGGAAAAAACGGAATTTGCAAAAATTAAAATGGCAAAAACGGAATTTGGGAAAAAATAAAATTGATTTTATAGGGCCCTACATAAGTCACGTGCAAACTTCTCGGCTCGGCACTGACGGCTTATAGCATTGAGTTTCTTAACTTTTTTTGTCGATGAAAGCAGAGCCGTGTCACCCAGATTTGCTTCCCCTGGTCTGCATCTTCACCAGACATATGTTCTTCTCCCACACAAAAACAGAATTTCAAACCAAATATGTCAAATTCCATGAAATTCCGCATTAATATTAGATTCCGCGTTAATTGGCCAATTCCGTGATCGCGGAAATCATAGGGCCCTATATTACGTCTCCAAAAAGCTGGTGACCCTTTCCCATGTTGAAATCCTTTCTGCTGGAACATCGGCTCAAACAATGGCAGATTTTTTTGGGAGGATATTTTTTATTTACTTTAAGCAAAATCTAAGAATGAAATTATGTGACGTCATTTCATGCAAAATTCAGGCCAGTACGAAGTTTGTTTCGGGAGTTCAAAACCGCTTGCTGTAGAGCAGTGTTTCTCAAACTTTTTCTGCCATTCCCCACTTTGAATGTAGGGAAGGGTTCCAAGCCCCACCTGTCCCCTTGCAATCGCCCACCAAAAAATGTTGATAAACTAGGCTTTAAGTTAAAATGTATTATCAACATGACATTAAAAAAAAAAAACATGACAGTATATGCAAATAATAATGCAATTGTGTTTTTATTTTGCCTCTGATAACATCAAATTCAGAAACGGAGAAAATAAAAGTGTGGACTAGTTTATTAGCTTTATTTTGTCACTTCGCAAACTGCATGCAAAAAGAACAAACAGAATTGAAAAAGAATAATAATAATCTCAGGGTTTTCCTGGCTCACAACGAAGCGGAGGTGGTCAAATCCTAATAATGTTTGTATTTTAGGTATTTTTATAATAATAATAATTTTCGAAAACTATCATAAAGCTACTGTGTTTCCCACAGTATTGTGTGTGTGGTGTGGACCTCTGCTGCACCCTGGGGGTCAAGGGGCATGCTCCCCGGAAGAAAAGTTTGCACGTTTTAAAGATAAATTCATAAATCTTGTGCACTTTGAAAGTTCAAAATTAATTGATAAACTAATTTAGTGTCTAAAATGAGCCTGTTCTCTAGTAGTCTACACATATTTTTTTAAAAAGCAATTTTAAAGTTGGTCAAATACAGACTTATGTCTATGGAAGCGG